>PVJC01038413.1:0-16802 GCA_004026665.1 Murina feae | reverse complement strand
ACGAGGAGGTCTCCTTCGTCCACCTCCACCGTCCACCGTCCACCGTAAGGACTTTGATCTCTATCAGGAGAGTAATGGCAAGAAGGCATCGGAGGATTGTAAGCAAAGGGAAGAGCTGCTTTTTGAAATGACTGTCCTGGCTGCCGCGTGCAGACTGGCCACCAGGAGCTCTATGCAGAACCTCCCCTCCCCCATTGCATTCGGCTGCAAAGCCTCGGCCTTGCTCACCTCAGCGCTGAGCGTTGTAAGTTATCACTTACATGACCCGATGTGGCGCATGAGCCGTAATTTTTGGAGTGGGATGTGGCTGTTATGTAAATGCTGCCGAGAGAGGGGCTTAATTCTTTCAGGATGAAGAAACACGGCAACTTTTCATATGCATAAACGTGCTTCTTAAACATGAGCCCCCAGACATGCTGACCCCGTCGAGGGGGGGAGGGGGGATGAGACCTAGGAATCCTCACATTATGTGCTCCCCTCGTCCGGGTGATGGCTGTGGGGTCCCGTGGAGATGGTGCCAGGGGCACAGTTTGAGAACCCCGTGCTTCTTCGCTTCTGACATGGTGCTCGTGTGTATGTGTGTGTGTGTGTGTGTGTGTGTGTGTGTACTCTCTCAATAAACTTTGTTTGGGGGAAAAGGGAAGGGAAGGTTGAACAGTGGAGCACTGACAGGCCCTGGCCCCGCACTGGGGAGGTTTCAAGATTTCCTTGCCGGCTGAGCACTCGGACCACCCCTCTCAGCGCAGTGCTGTGGCCAGGGGGGTGGGGAGGGAGGGAAACCAAGGGCAGAGCTGGCGGGAGGTGAGATGCTGTGCCTGCCTCTTCGTCCTTGGTGGGCAGTCCTGGCCAGCTCCTGTCTCGTGGCTGGGACCCCCTCTCCTGCCTGTGTCAGCCCCTTCCCATCTGGGTTCTGGGCGTTGCGGAGCGAGACTGACCTAACACACACGCTGGAACCCCTACAGCCCGATGACCCCTGCCCTGTGCTGGGCACCTGCCAGTTCGGGGCTGCCACCGGAGCCCATGCCATAACCTTACTTACTGTCATGGAAAAAGGCCACTGTGTCCCTCCCGCTTACGTCCTTTCACGGACGTGGGGGGATGTCTGCTGTGGCCGAGGGCGTGTACACCTGTAGCTCTGACGGCTGCTGCCAGTTACCTCCAGAGGTTTACAGATGTTGTAGGGTCCTGCCAGCGGTGACATCTGCTCTGTAACGCCCCCGCCAGCCCAGTGTGTCGCCCACCTACTGGGTCTTCACTGGGCCGGGAGGTGAACCGTGGCGCCCTGTCGTCCTAACTCACGTCTCTCTGTTTACGAGGGAACCCCTGCATTTGAGACGTAAGCTCTGGATGTGGACTCTCACCCCTCAGTCTCTGCGGGAAACGCACAGAAAGCAGCAGGCCTGGGGGTGCAGCTCCCAGCTCCTCTCCTTGCGCTCACGGGCTCGCCTCTTGCCCGGGTCCAGCCCCATGCCCACCCCAGGCCCCCCGCCCAGCGTGGCTCCCCTGCGGATCCTCCCAGACGTTCCCACCCGTCCCAGAACCGGTGGCTGGAAACCAGCTGGAAACGGGCAGATGCCCACGGGCCTGCTTCCTCCCCGCAGGCGGGGTTTCCGAGAGGAGAAGCTCAGGGTAAGGGGCCGGAGTGTCGTCATCTTTCTCCTTTCTTGTGGTAAAATAGACGCAACGTGAAATTTTCCACCTTCGCCGTGGAGAACGCGGACACCCCAGCGGCACTCAGCACGTCCATGCTGTTGTGCAGCCCCCTCCCCATTCTCCTCCAGATCTCGGTCATCTCGCAAAACCGGAATTCCGTTAAACGCCCGCTCCACATCCCTCCTCCCCAGGCCCGGCAGGCGCTGTCCTGCTTCCTCCCTCCATGCCTGGCTGGTCTAGGCGCTTCGCGTAAGTGGAATCACCGCGTTTGCCCTTTTGGGGCCCTTACGTCATGCAGCGCGGTGTCCTGAAGGCCCATCCCTGTCGTGGCGTCTGTCACAAGTTCCTTCCCTTCTGAGGCTGAGTGCCGTGCTGTCCTGTGCACTGGCCACGGGTGGCTCTGGGCTGTTGTGAGTGCTGCTCTGAAAGGGGGGAGGGGCGTGAATCTCTCTCCAAGCCCACTTTCAGTTATTTGGGGGATACCCAGACGTGAACTTGCCGGATCATATGATAATCTTATTTTTAATGTTTTTTTACTCTTTTCCATTAGCAGCTGCACCAACGTACATTTCCACCCCCAGGGCGCAGGCCTAGACCGCCAGCACTTATTCCCTGGTGCTGCTCGGGGTGCGCCTGGGTGTCAGGCAGCAGCCATGCCAGGGGGTGTCAGGGGCAAGTCCTCGTCTTCTGAAAGCACAGATGCTGCAAACAGCTGCAGCCTACACTCACAGACTCCTTGATGGCGTCTCGCGTGTTTTCACGTATATTCTGTGTATGTTCTATATGTGTATTTACAGAATTTTACCCTCAGAATAATCCCATGGGGTAGGAACTACTATGATCACTTTTATGTGTTCATTGCAAGACGTGGAAACGGGGCTCAGGAAGGTTAAGTAACTTGTTCCAAGACACACGGTTAGTGGGGCGGGGAAGAGCGGGTTTCAGATTCCAGGCTGACTCGAAACTTCTCAAGAAAGAAGCCTCATTCTTTGGGTGCGAACTTAGCTTTGGGGAACATCTAAAAATCTAAATATCTGAAATTCCGTGTGAGTTCACTGAGATCTTAAGCTTAATGACACATGAAGTTTTTCATGATCCTCATTCACGCAAGAAATGGGCGTGGCGCCATCTAGTGGGGGCCTTGGGTAAGGAGGAAATGCTGGCCGGTGCCCTCCATGGAAGAGGCCCCCCACCATGACCCCGTGCGGGGATCTGGAACCGCCCCGCAGAGTAGACCAAGCTGAGCCGCCTCGATAAGGAGAAGCTGGGGATCTGAGGGCAGAGCAGGCAGGACGGGCCACCCCAGATGTTGACACCCAAGTGCTGAGGTCTGGAGGCGTCTGGTGAATAATTTGGACTGAAGGAAAGGGCTTGATGGCTTGTTGGTGACAACATGTGGTGGATGAGAAAAGGGGGTGGGGTGGGGGTCTGTGTACAGTCGCCTCACAGGGTGACCTGATCATGACTTTCAAGCGGGGCAGGTCCTGGTGGGTCGTCCGCCTCAGGCCTGTAACTTCTCAGCCAGCCCTGCCCCTTGCTCTTGTTCTTGGGCGTCCAGGCTGGCTGGCCTTGGAGCCGCCAGGGGCAGTGCCCCCGAAGGGCATTGACCCCCGAGAGAGCACTGAACCCCGACGGGTCTGTCGTCAGATCCCGCCTTGCTCTTCTCCCCCTCCCTGTGATCTCCCCGACGCCCCCCCCTTCACCTCGAGTGCGTGAAAGAAGCTACCACACTGCCCTTCCCTGGAGCTCGTGAGGATTGCGTGTGCGGGCCGTCAGATCGCGTGCCTGGAGGAAACTCCGCGTGCTCGTGCTGCATGCGCCTCTTCGTATTGTACTCTTAGTGAGGTACGATGGGCGTGTTACATGAGCTTCAGGTGTTCAAAATAATTTGTATGTATTGCAGAATGATCACCAGAGTAGGTTCGGTTAACGTCTGTCCCATCTTTCTTCTTGCGATGAGGACTTCCAAGACGTACTCTCGTAGCAACTTTCAAACATGCAATACAGCATTATTAACTACAGTCCCAGGCTGTGCGTCACCTCCCACCACGGTGTGTTTTATAACTGGGAGTCTGCAGATCCTCTTCACGCATTTCACCCCTTGTCCACCCCTGCCTCTGCCAACCGCCATTCTGTCCTCTGAGCTCAGGTGTGTGGGGTTTTTTTTAGATTCCACACGTAAGTGACATCATACACTGCCTGACTGATTTTACTTAGTATAATGCCCTCAAGAGCATCCAGGCCGTTCGCAAGTGGTAAGATTTCCTTCTTTTTTTTTTTTTGGCTGAATAACATTCCATCATATGTGTGAGACTGTGTGAGTGTGAGAGTGTGTGAGTGTGTGAGAGAGAGTGTGTGTGAGAGTGTGTATGTGAGAGAGTGTGTGTGAGTGTATGTGAGAGTGTGTGAGTGTGTGAGTGTGTGAGAGAGAGTGTGTGTGTGTGAGAGTGAGTGTTTGTGTATGAGTGTGAGTGCATGTGAGTGTGTGAGTGTGAGTGTGTGTGTGAGTGTATGTGAGAGTGTGTGAGTGTGTGTGTGAGTGTATGTGAGTGCATGTGAGTGTGTGTGTGAGTGTGAGTATGTGTGTGAGTGTGTGTGTGAGTGTGTGTGAGTGTGTATGTGAGTGTGTGTGTGAGTGTGTGTGTGAGTGTGAGTGTGTGTGTGAGTGTGTGTGTGTGTTGATGCTGTTGAGTTCAGTTTGCTAGTATTTTGTTGGGGATTTTCTGTCAGTGATCATAAGGGATATGGGTCTGCAGCTTTCTTTTCTTGCGGCGTCTTTGTCTGGTTTTGGTATCGAGGTAATACTATTATTCTCCCATTTTACTTCTGAGTCTCAGCTTCTTCACCTGTGAGATGGGGATGATAATAGAGGCCCTCCGTAGGGCTGTTGTACAGATTAAATAAGAGAAAACACACAGTGCTTCACTGGGCCGGGCTCACAGGAAGCCCTCAGAATTCATCAGCCAATAGTGAGTTTACCTCAGGGGGCAGCTGGCGGGAGGGGGCTGATCCATTCAGCCTGCGCTTGCCACAGAGCTCTGTGCCCTGGCGGCCAGTAGCCATCCTCCCAGTAAGGGGAGGAGCAGTGGTATTGCAGGGCGGGTCTAGGGAGCCCCTCTTGGCCTAACACTGGCGGAGCCTCACCCCATTTGCGGAATCATTCAGAACTTCCTGCCGGCCTTGATTTCTCAATGATGGCCTGACAGCTTTTAAGGAACTAGAAGCAGTGAGGGCCTGGGAAAGAGAAAACGCAACACAGGGCATTTCTCTCTGATGGGTCATCACGGGTCCATGGCGCACCATGATGATTGGATATTGTGTGAAAGGCGATGAAGAAGACGTGAGTGGCACTCCCCAAAGCACTCATGAGTTCTCATGTGTTTTAGAATATTTTCTAGAACTGTTTCGGGTTTACGGGAAATTGAGCAGACAGTACGGAGAGTTCCCATATATCCCCCAGGTTTTCCCCTGTTACCAGCATCTCACCTGGGTGTGGCACATTCGTTACAGTCAACACTGATACGTTATTGTTAACTAAAGGCCATAGTTCGCTCAGGGCTCGTCTTTGTGTGCTACATTCTGTGGGTTTGAACACATGTGAGGGCATGTATGCAGCATTTCAGCATCACAGAGTCCTCTCACTGCCCTGAAATCCTGCATTTCCCCTGTTCATCCCCCTCCATCTCCACCTGAGCCCCTGGCAACCACCATCTTTCCACTGTCTCTGTAGTTTCACGCTTTCCAGAACTTCACAGAGTTAAAATCAGACCTTATGTAATACCCCGAGTGGCCAGATTATTATGACCACCTGACCTTTGTAGGCAAATTAGCTATAATTTCGCACTGAAGTCGCTAGAGAGCCAGACCATTATAAATATGGAAACAGGTTGTTTACCACAACAGTAGAAGTGATTTTTTTCTGAAGATATGGGTAAACAACACGATTTAACAGCCTTTGAACGTGGGATATATTTGAACGTGAGTGGCCAGATTATTATGACCACCTGACGTTTGTAGGCAAATTAGCCGTACACTGCATCATATGGAGTATGTAAGCCAAAAGCCTATTCAAACACCTTTGCTGTCTGCAGTTACCAAGATAAAACATCTCCAAGTCACACAGGAACACAAGGATTGGACAGTCGAGCATTGGGAAAAAGTCATGTGGTCCGATGAATCACATTTCCAATTGCATCATGCAGATGGCAGAGTGAGAATTAGGCGGAAACAACATGAAAGCATGCACCCCACATGAGTATAACCCTTCAAGCTAGTGGGGGCAGTGTTATGGTTTGGGGCATGTTTTCCTGGCATGATTTGGGCCCTTTAATTTGCGTGGAACAACGTGTGAATAGCACAACATACCTAAGTATCGTTGCTGATCAAGTTCATCCTATCATGTTGATGGCGTATCCCAATGGAGATGGCTTCTTCCAACAAGACAATGCACCATGCCACGGTGCTTGCATTGTGCAGGAGTGGTTTCAAGAACATGAGGGAGACTTTACCTTGCTTAGGTCTCAATCACCAGATCTCAATCCAATTGAGCATTTGTGGGACGAAGTTAAAAGAGCCACCAAGCAGCTGGTTCCACAACCATCAAATCTCACAGAACTGGACAGTGCTATTCATCAGGCATGGTGTCAGATTCCTCGCATCACCTTTCAACATCTCGTGGAGTCAACGCCAAGAAGAATCGCTGCCATATTGAAGGCAAAAGGTAGTCCAATGAAGTACTGAGGGGGCGGTCATAATAATCTGGCCACTCACGTTCAAATATATCCCACGTTCAAAGGCTATTAAATTGCATAGTTTACCCCTATCTTCAGAAAAAAATCACTTCTACTGTCGTGGTAAACAACCTGCTTCCCTATTTATAATGGTCTGGCCCTCTAGCGACTTCAACACGAAATTATAGCTAATTTGCTTACAAACGTCAGGTGGTCATAATAATTCAGCCACGCAGTGTAGCTATAGGCTTTGGAGGTTACTGTCTGGCACGAATCAGTATGCATTTACGGTTCTTGCAGGTGTTGGTGTTGCTTGACATTTCTGTCTGTCAGTAACTACATTCCATTGCGTGGAGGTACCCTAGCGTGTGCCCCAGTCATTAAAGGAAATCTTGGTTGCTTCCAGTTTGGGGCAGTTATGAATAAAGATGCTATAAATATGTACCCAAAATAAGTGAGTCTTAGAACAATAAAAAAACCCCATCTTAAAAATGGGTGAAAGGTCTGAACAGACACCTTACCAAAGCAGATATACAGATTGTAATTTACGTATGCAAATGAGCATGAGAGAAGATGCCAAACATCAGATATCATTAAGGAATTGAAAATAAAACATGGACTATCTTCATTCATTTAGATCTTCGACTTCTTTTATCAACATTTTGTAGTTTTCTTCTAATAGATCATGTACATATTTTTGTTAGATTTATCCCTAAGTACTTCATGGTTTTGGCAATAATGTAAATGGTGTTGTGTGTTTTTTGCTAATCCTCACCTGAGTATATTTTTTCCATTAATTTTTAGAGAGTTAAAGGGTAGGAGGGAAGGGAGACAGACCTGGGGGTGGGTGGGCAAAGAGAGAGAACATCAGTGTAAGAAAAACACATCAACTGGTTGCCTCCTGCACGCACCCTGACCAGGGGATCGAACCTATAACCCAGGCACGTGCCCTCATCCGGGAATCGAACCTGTGATCCTTCAGTGCTCAGGCTGGTGCTCTAACCACTGAGTAGTTCTGGCCAGGGCAATGCTGTTGTGTTTTTAATTTCAAATTCCAGTTGCTCATTGCTGGTATATAGGAAAGCAAGTGACTTTTCAATATTAACCTGTATCCTGCAACCTTGCTATAACTGCTTATTAGTTCCAGGATTTGTTGTTGTTGTTGATTCTTTGGAACTTTCTGCATATTAGGCTTTTATTATATAAGATGTAAGCTATATCCTATAAGCTATTATCATATTACTCTAAGCTATCATTGTTATATTACTAGAGGCCTGGTGCACAGAAATTTGTGCACTCAGGGGGGTCGCTCAACCCAGCCTTTGCCCTCTCACAGGCTGGGACCCCTCAAGGGATGTCCAACTGCTGGCTTAGGCCCGCAGTCAGACATCCCTCTGGCATCCCAGGAGCCCTCAGGGGATGTCCACTTGCCAGCGGGGAGCAGGCCTAAGCTGCAGTCGGACATCCTTAGCACTGCTGAGGAGGTGGGAGAGGCTCCCACCACCGCCGCTGTACTGGCAGCCATCAGCCTGGCTTGTGGCTGAGCAGAGCTCCCCCTATGGGAGTGCATTGAACATCTGCTCCCTGGTGGTCAGTGTGTGTCATAGTGACCAGTCATTCCCAGTGATTCTGCTGTTATGGTCAATTTGCATATTACCCTTTTATTATATGGGATTATTATATAGGATGGAACTTTAGTACAGGTTTGTAAGTGCCAGTACTCTTTGTATGAAAGCTAGAGGAGACACTGTGAGAAAATAAACTTAGAAAATAATTGCAGAGCCTTGAGCTAGAGTGGATGCCTCAGAGGTAGTGTCTTGGGAAGATGGAGACTTCCCATGTGCCCTGCAGCCCACAGTCCAGGCTCCTGGTGCCAGGGAACGGGGTATTTCCTGCTGGGCGCTGAGTTTCACTCTTCTTATTAAAGTGAAATTACAGAGGAGCCTTCTGCCCTCAACTCTAATTCACAGACATGCTGTCTGGGGTCTTTTTCTCCCGGGGAAACGTCGTCACATCAGGACCCATCGTTAGGTAAATTCTGACAGGCATTTAAGCAGCAATAGAAGTAATTAATCAATTGGGGAAATTTATTGTATATGAAGGGTGTTTTTTTAAGGTAGTCACTAAACTCTTTTGTTTGGCATGATGTCAGTTTTGTTTAAACTTCTTAAAAAGATCGTAAGCAGTTTTTTTAAAGACTGGAGGGCTGTGCACCGGTGTTAACAGTTGCTGCCTCCTGGGGGTGGGACCCTAAGCGATCCTAATGTCGTCTTCGTGCGTTCCTCTGATGCTCCTTTTCTGCAATATCAAGAAAAACGTTATTCTAAAGATGAGTAGAACAAACTAACGAAGAACCGTTCTGACAGAACCCGCCTTTCCCTTAACCCATTCCATGAACGCGGCACCTTCTTTGCAAGAAAACGAACAGTTGTCACTTGCCGGCTGACCTTCCTGGTGTGTGTTTGGGCCGTTCCTGCTGCCTGTCCCGCCATTGGGGACAAACGAAGCACACCTGTGTGGAGCCGGGAGCTAGAAAGTGGCAGGTTCCCTGGCCAAGCGTGTGCCCGCCCATTCAGACTCCCCGGGTTCCCTTTGCCTCTGGGTTGCCTGAGTCCCCACCCAACAAGCTCGGGCACCTGCCTGGGTCTAGAGTGGAGAGAGCACATGTCCCAGCTTCACCTGCACTAGCTGTGTGACCTTGGGCAGCTCACTGAACCTCTCTGGCCCTCAGCATCTGCATTTAGGAATTACTGTGGTGACCAGCCACCCAGGCAAGGCATTGGGGGGGTGGGAAGGGGTGCGGGCACTCACTAGTCCCCGTTTCCTCTTCTCCTGGCCCTGACTGTCCTGCTTTTCAGTCTAAGGACATCGACAACCATCACGCGCTCATTGAATATAATGAGGCCGAGGGCAGCTTCGCTCTCCAGGACTTCAATTCCCGCAACGGTACCTTCGTCAACGATTGTCACATTCAGAATGTGGCGGTGAAGCTGCTGCCCGGAGACCTCCTGAGGTTCGGGTCTGAAGGGCTGACCTACGAGCTCGTCATCGAAAACCCACCCCCGGTGAGTCCCACGGGGTCAGGTGCTAGCTGGGGGCGGGGGTGGAGGGGGTGGGCAGAGGTCGCTGCGTTGCCTTCAGTGCCACCCCAGGCTCAGGTGGAGGCGGTCCGAGCACGATGCTGCTCTGATTCCAAACTGCGTGCACGAGTGGCAGCCGGGATGCCCGTCCATCCGTCCGTCCGTCCGTCCATCCATCCGTGAGGTTCAGACCCGTCCCCGTGGGTCCCAGGAGTGGCGAGTCCCCGCGCCCTCTTCTGGGCATCGGGTGGAATTACATGCAGAGTTTCACAGTGGCGGGCACAGAGCTCCAGGAGTTGCCCCAGGAAAGGTGAAGCTGGTGAGGGAAGCGGGGAGCACGTGTGTGCCCTGGGCAACTCCAGGGGGCACCTCTGCCTGCGCAGGTCAGCGCCCAGCAGCTCCCTGGCCTTGCAGTCCCGCCTGGGGGCCCGCGGCGCTCCCGGCTGAGGGATGGTGGTGCACGCAGCCTCTAGGCCAGCCGTTCTCAACCTGTGGGTCGCAACCCCTTTGGCGGTCGAACGACCCTGTCACAGGGGTCCTAAGACCATCCTGCATATCAGATATTACATTACGATTCATAACAGGAGCAACATTACAGTTATGAAGCAGCAACGAAAATAATTTCATGGTTGGGGGTCACCACAACATGAGGAGCTGTATTAAAGGGTTGCGGCATTAGGAAGGTTGAGAAACCACTGATCTAGGCTCGGACGGATGGAGGGGCCTCGGTGGCTGCCCGTGAGGGCTGCCCGCACATTCCTGATGCCCAGGCCCGGCGCTATTTTATTTTCAGGGGGTGGGGAGGAAGGCAGTATTGAAGCACAGCTCTCATCAAAAATCTCGAGGGCCCGTTTTTCAAAGACTTGATTCCTGTGTGCTCTTGTTTCCGATTGCCTGTGAGGTCCCAGGGGCAGGCGCTGTGCCCCCTCTCATCTCCCCCACCCCCGAGCGAGTTTCCAGGGAGAATCCTCCTGATGCCTTAGGGAGGTTTCATGCCGCAGGAGCACGTTTCTTTCGGGCTTTGTGTGACCATAGCCAACAGGGAGGATGTGGCAATAGAGGGGGAGAAGGTAGGGCAAATACGTTTGCAGACGGCATAGTGGTTAGAGGCGCACCCTGCGGCCAGGCTGGCTGGAGTCGGCCCCAGCCCCGCTCTTACCCTGCCTGCTGTCTCTCTCCTCTGCTTCTTCTCTGTTAAAAAAAGAAAATGTCTAAAACGCTGAGAAGTATAGTGGGTGTTATTTACCACAGCGAACAGGCGCACTCTCCCCACCTCTGGGCCCCACTCCCTCCTGCTGGAGGGATCCCTAGTCCCACAGGTCACTCCAGATCCTCCTATCCAGCAGATCCCGCTGCATCTCCTTGGCTCTGATTGGACCCCAGGCCCCACCTCTGAACCAATCACTCTGGCCAGAGAATATGATTGGCTGATTGCTTAGCTCCAAAGAGCTGAGTGGGCGCCGGCCTGTCCACCGCAGGAGTGGAGCCCTTGAGGCATGTGACCCCACACGACCCCTGCCTTCAGCCCCTGGCAGCTAGTTGCCTGCGAGGCACTTTTAACTGAGGCAGGAAAGGGAATTCCTCCCCCACCAGTCGCCTCTAGATTTGTTTCCCAGCAGATCGGGTGAAACACACTGGCATTCGCCCCTCCTCCCTTTCAGCCCATTCATTCGATCCATCTTTAGCAAACCAAGGGGAGAAGGTTATGGGATGATTAAAGCAAGACAGCCCCAGAGGAGGCTGGGGAGGGACAGGACGGACAGAGAAGGCAGGGGCAGAGTCTGAGAGTAAAGGAAGGAAGGCAGGAAGCACAGGCGCAGAGGCCGAGATGCTGACATGGAGAGAAATTCAAAGCTCCCCGGAAGGGAACCGTCCCGGACAAGGCCAGGCCCACTCCTCACGCCAAGTGTCGCTGTGAATGCTGGGCCAAGCGACCCGGACAGCGTGTTGTCCCTCCCTCCCAACGAGCCTGCCTGAGAGGCTGCGGCTCCAGGATCGGTTCCGGAGGCCGAGTGAGCGGAGGGCCTCCTGGGACCCAGGGGACGCCCTGCTGCCAGCGCTCCCGTCCTGGAAGCGCTCTGGCCCCTGTCTCGTTGCGCATCTCGGAGTCACATCCTCTCGGGTCCACAGATGGAGACACGTGGGAAGCCACAGGCGGCCCTGCGCAGGCAGCCAACCTTGGAGCCTCGCTTCTAGCTCGGAGAATTGGGAGGGACTGACAGGGAGAGGAGAGAGAAAGGAGAGAGACGAGATGCAAAGAGAACGAGAGCGAGGAGAGTGAGAGGCCATCAGATGTGACCCCCACGCCCTCTCCAAGCTTCGTGGGGAAACAGGGATAAGGAGACGCTGGCCCGAAAGGCGGCTGTGAGGAGCGGAGAGGAAGGTGCGACGGCCCGCACTGCTGGTCCTGCTTAGCCACGAGGCGCAGGGAGCGGCCACCACGGAGCACTGAACCCAGACGGAGCCGGGTGTCAGCGCCTCTGCCTGGCTCGGGCTTCTCCCCAGTTAGATGGACTCTGCTGTGCTCGCCACCCTACGTAGCTACAAACATGTCTCCCGGTTCCACAAAGAGGTTTCCTGGAGAGATATTTATGGAGCATCTACCCAGAATCAGAAGAAGTGGTGGGTGTTGAAGAGCAAAGGCTAAGAGGCAGTCAGGGTCCCTGTCATCCCAGAGCTCTCGGCTTCCAGGAGGTGGATGGTCCAGAGGTGCCAGGGACACGCTGTGCCGATGGAGAGAGCAGGCCTGGGGTCCCGCGGGCCGGGCTGGGCCTCCGTGCTCTGCTCCCCCATCCTCGCAGCCATGTGGGGGGCCTGCTCTGGGGCTCATCGCTCTGCTCCCCCATCCTCGCAGCCGTGTGGGGGGCCTGCTCTGGGGCTCATCGCTCTGCTCCCCCATCCTCACAGCCGTGTGGGGGGCCTGCTCTGGGGCTCATCGCTCTGCTCCCCCATCCTCACAGCCGTGTGGGGGGCCTGCTCTGTGGGTGGCAGGCGTTTCCTAGATGCTGAGGTACCTGGTGAGCGAGACAGACCCAAAGCCCTTATCCTCCCAGCGGCGACATCCCTCTAGCTGGCAGCTCACAAGCAAACCTAAGCGGCTGAGCAAACCCTCCCCGCAACCCTTCCCCCCAAGATGCCGGGAGGCCTTCCAGGGGGAGAGGGAGGGGAACAGGACCTTGAAGGCCGTGTGTCCCCAAAGTGACCGGGCTGTGAGTGACCGTCACCAGCATAACCAGCCGTAAATTTCCCTAAAAAACACACATTAGATTAGATTGCGTGTCACCTCTGGGGAAGTGACACCCATCTCGGTCCTGCTCAGCCTCAGCCTCATCACAGAGCACCAGGTGGATTAGATGGGGTCACATGGGGACCTCTTGGGAAGGTGCCTGGCAGGAAGGCCACCCCCATAAATAGTGTCACCGTCGTGTGCAGTGTGACACTTAGTGGGGACCCCTGTCCCAAACTTGGGGAGAGGCAGGGAAGTGACTTACAAGCTGAGACCTAGGGCTGCCGTGATGTGGCCGGGACAAGGGGTGGAGGCCGCCCCAGCTCGTCATGACCCGCCCCCCACCCTCCTGCCTTCCCTGCAGGTCTCCTTCCCGTGGTTGGGGGGTCCAGCACCGTGGCCCAGACCACAGCCTCCTCGGTTCACGGAGCAGCCGGCCCACACCCCTCTGCCGCCACAGATGCCCTTCCAGCCGGGCGTGCGGCCAGCGCCAGTGCAGAAGAGCTGGTCCCAGGGCTTCCCCAGGCCCACCGCGGCCCAGCCCGCCGGCCACAAGCGGCCCCTGAGCGCCTGCGGGAAGATGTTCTCCTTCCTGGCGGAGGGCGCCCCCCAGTGTCCCGTCATCAAGCAAGGTACGCGCGGCCGCGCCCCCTGGCGGCCCGGGGTGGGCTTGCAGCCGCGAGGCTGGGTCTTGCTTTTTCCTCGTTTTTTCCGATTCCGCAGTAGAACATAGTCAGCTGTGAAACACCCGTAAGCAAGCAGTTAGGGACCAGCCGCCACCCGATTTCCCCTGCGGACTTTTTGGTGTAAATTCCTCCCGACTCTGGGCACTGTCAACGCGCACACGTCAGTGCCTCTGTGGGGAGTGTGAGTGTGAGTGTGAGTGTGTGTGTGTGTGTGGGTGGGTGGCAGGATCTAAATGTAAACGCGTTGGCTCAGATGTGCAGAAATACCCTTGCCTTCGGAGGTTCTTAAATAGTTGATGACCTCCAGGCTGGTGTGGCTCAATGGTTGCACATCGACCTTTGAACCAGGGGTTCACAGTTCAGTGCCCGGTCAGGGCGCATGCCCAGGACGCGGCTCGATTCCCAGTGTGGGGCGTGCAGGAGGCAGCCGATGGATGATTCTCTCTCAGCACTGATATCTCTCTCTTTCTCTCTCCCTCTCCCTCCCTCTCTCTCTTTCCCTTTCTCTCTGAAATCAATAAAAAAAATACTTTTAATAAATAAATAGTTGTTACCATTTTACAGGTGAGAGGAGACTGAGGCACCCCCCAGATCGGGGAAAATTACTTCCCCAGAGGTGGCACGCAATCTAATCTGCTTTGTAGTGAAATTTACGGCTGGTTATGCTGGTGACGGTCACTCACAGCCCGGTCACTTTGGGGACACATAGCCTTCAAGGACCTGCCCCCCCACCCTCTCCCCCTGAAAGGCCTCACGGCATCTGGGGGGGAGGGGTCGCAGGGAGGTACTTCCTGTGTGTCACCCTTCTCTTGGCCTCACCAGCCTCACGGTAGAGTAGCGGGTTCAGCTTCGTCCCTGACATGGTTCCTGGGTTTCCGTCATGGCCTCTGGGTCATGGTCCCACTCTCTGTCCTCTGTGTCCCAGCCCCAGATCCTCCGAGTACCCAGGTCGCTCAGCCACGCAAATAATAGTAGTTCTTGTGAAACAGAGAGAGAAAGAGAAAATAAAATGTATCTCCCAGTTACATCACCATCATTGTCATCGTGAGGTGAACCCTCATGCACCTAGCACCCACGTCAAGAAATTACTCGGCTAATTCCCCCCCCAATCGTTTAATATGAAAAATTTCAAACAAGTAAAAATAATTTTTCAGATACCCCCGTCTAATTCTATCATTCCCGCTTTTCTGTACTCTACATACCCATCTTTCTATCCGTCCTTCTACGTATGCTTTAATCCATCCTATACTTTGATACGTTTCAAAACACATTGCCCATATCTGTAGTCTCCTCCCTAAATTGTTAGGATATATATCATTAATTAGAGTTCAACAGTTTTTGTCTTTTTTTTATGTAAAGTTAACATGCAATGTGTATTAGTTACCCATTGTTGCATTAAAATGCTTTCAAAATGGAGCATCCTAAAGCAAAAAAAAAAAAGTATGATGTTGGTTCCTAAGTTCAGCTTGAATACTGTTCCTAGCAACCTGAAGACCTGTGACCCACAGAGACACACCCTACATACACTGATGGCACGGATGTAACGTAACTGCTACGGACACTCCTCTTGTTCCAAAAGGAGCAGAACAGGAAATGCACCGGAGTCTCTGGTCCATAGCAGTTCTGAAATCAGCCAGGAAGATGTTGGAAGTTTCTTGATCAGGTCCCAGCCCTACTCTTGCCCAGAAATGACTGTCAGTGGCTCTCGGCCCTCCACACTGGTCCACTAGTTCTGCCCTTGAAGCCATCCTACCTTTTCCACAAAAGGTACCACTGTGTGCTGCTAAGTACTGTTACCATCTGCTTCCTGCCTATAGAAGCTTAGCAGCAGAGTCCAAACGCTGCTTCTTTGTGAGTGAAGAGACACGGGGAGGTTCGCCCTGGAGACTGACCTCTCTGTAGCTGAGTGAGCGTGGGCAGGGGTGTTCTCTCTCTGCGCCCCACTTTGCGCATCTGTCGAATGGGATTAGTCAACTCACATTGAGGGCTACAAACTGAGACATGGTCCCCAGCCCCATAGTCAGGGAGACTGACATTAACAGAACGACACCCATAAAATGACAACTCCAGGCAGGAGAGGTACCGGTGCCCCGGGAGCTCACGGCTGTAGGACCTGACTTAGCTGGGGGATCAGGAAGGTGTCCCAGAGGGAGGGAGACACACTGAGGGCGTTGAGTGTGGATGGGCGAGTGACATTCGCTGAGTGCGTAGGGGAGGGACAGGGTGGGACGGACCCTGAGGGCCATGTGGTGGGAGGGGTGGGGCGAGTGCGAGGGGATGGTCAGTGTGGCTGAAGGGTGTGCTCCCAGAGGAACATGGCTTGAGACCATGTAAGAATGAGAAGTGATGGCCAGGGCTGGGCAGGGCGGCGACGTGACCCAAGACCCAGCTGCACCAGGGGGTGTGAGGCTTTGGCTGTGTTTGCCAGTAGCAGGGAGAGCACCTTGGGCATAGCTGGGGGGAGTCATGGGCTCTGAAATGCACTAACTGAAGTGCGGGATCAGAACGAATACATGATGGAACGGATGTCCACGGATGTGATGGTGCGTACATCATTCGTGGTCAGTGCTCAGCACCCATGAATGTCCCATTTACCCTTGAAAAGAATTGGTTCCATTTATCACTTCACAAAAAGACAAGACTGCACCCAGAAATCGTAGTCGGTTGGAAATTTAAAACGCCGTGCCCGGAGCCGAGGGAACCCAAACGCAGAATCATAGGAAGCCTTTCGAAAGTTTTCATGCCAAAAAAATGTGTCCAGTGTCCGCGTGAATCCGCTTCCCCAGCACGATCTGTCCGACAAAGGGGAGTCCCCAGCGACTCCGTCAGAACCCCTCGCGGTCATTTCAACAGCCCTTGTCATACTGAAGTAAATAAGCAAAAGTCAGGAAACCAAACGTCTACCCAGTGGATCCTCGTTAAATGTTTCGGGGCCCTGAACCATGAGTGGACTGCAGCGCTACCGTGAAAAGAAGACAGTGTGTCCATAAACGTTGACATGGGAAGGTGTCCGTGATACATTGTCAGGTGGGGGGAAAAAAATCTCTGCAATTGAAACGCATATTTTTAATTTTTTTTAAATTTCTTGCAATAAAAATAACTAACATTTAGTGCTCAGTGCTCTAGCCCCGGGGCAGTGACGTTCCTGTAAAGAGCCAGATGGTAAATATTTTAGCCTTTGTTGGCTAGAAGGTCTCCGTTACTACTACTCAACTCTGCCATTATCGCTGGGTTCAGCCACAGACAATATGAAAAGGAATGACTGTGGCTGTGTTCCAATAAAGCTTTATTTACAAAAGCAAGCAGAGGGCCAGATTAATCCCTAGGTCGGTAGTTTGGCAACCCCCACTCCACATCATTATTTCATGTAATCCTCAGCCCTTTAGAGCAGAGGCTGTTAGCATCCCTAGATTACGTCTGTGGAAAC
>PVJC01038412.1:0-16768 GCA_004026665.1 Murina feae | reverse complement strand
CCTCCTTCAAGAATGCCCTTCAGCGTTTTATATAATCCTGATTTGGTGGTGATGAATTCCTTTAGGTTTTTCTTGTCTGTGAAGCTCTTTTTCTGGCCTTCAATTCTACATGATAGCTTTGCTGAGTAAAGTAATCTTGGTTGTAGGTTCTTGCTATTCATCCCTTTGAATATTTCTTGCCACTCCCTTCTGGTGTGCAAGGTTTCTGTTGAGAAAT
This sequence comes from Murina feae, assembly GCA_004026665.1. Lineage (NCBI taxonomy): Eukaryota > Metazoa > Chordata > Mammalia > Chiroptera > Vespertilionidae > Murina > Murina feae. The sequence goes on along the minus strand of PVJC01038412.1, from coordinate 16,551 downwards.
CAGCTGAAAGTCATATGGGCTCTACCTTATAGGTAACTAGCTGCTTTTCTCTTGCTACTTTTAAGATTCTCTCTTTGACTTTTGCCCTTGGCATTTTAATTATGATGTGTCTTGGTGTGGTCCTCTTCGGATTCCTTTTGCTTGAGTTTCTCTGTGCTTCCTGGACTTGTAAGTCTATTTCTTTCACCAGGTAGGGGAAGTTTTCTGTCATTATTTCTTCAAATAGGCTTTCAATATCTTGCTCTCTCTCTTCTTCTGGCACCCCTATAATTCTGATGTTGGTATGCTTGAAGTTGGAGGCTCCTTACACTACCTTCATATTTTTTGGATTCTTTTTGCTTTTTGCTTTTCCGGTTGGGTGTTTTTTGCTTCTTTGTATTTCATATCTTTGACTTGATTCTTGCGATCCTCTAGTCTACTGTTGGATCTCTGTATATTATTCTTTATTTCAGTCAGTGTATGCTTAATTTCTAACTGGTCCTTTTCCATTTTTTTGGTATTCTCATTAAGATTCTTGAAGGCCTTACTAAGTTCCTCGGAGGTTCGTAGAAGATTCTTGAGTAGCCTTATAACTGTGGTTTTGAACTCTATATCCAGTCGTGTGCTTTTCTCCTTTTCTTTCATCTGTGGCCTGTTTCTTTGTGTCCATATTTTGGCTGCTTTGCTGTGTTGATAGAGTGGCTTTGTGTGATAGGTGTCCTCTTGGGCTCAGTGGCTCAGCCTCCCCAATCACCTGGGGTGGACACTCTTGGAGTATGCCTTTGAGGGTTGAGTGCACAGTCTTGTTGTAGTTACGCCTTGATTGCTGTTGGTATCACGGGGAGGAAATGACCTCCAGGCCAATTGACTTTGAGGACCCGCTGTGTCTATAGTGGAAGAACTGCTGTGTAGGAGACACCCTTATGGAGCAGAACTTGATCCAGTGGGGCTTTGGTCCTCACTGAGCCTGCCTCTTGAGTGTGTCCCTTATGGATCTGAGGAGTTGAAATCTGGTATCTGGCCACTGGATACACTGGCTCCTGTATATCCAAGCAGGTGCAAAGTCAACTGCTGTGTGAGTCCACCCAGTAGGTGGTACAGTGAGATCTACGGATTTCTTCTCGTTGTTTGGGGTTTGGAACTTTTGGAGCTCTCTGACCCAGCTTCAGTTTGTTAAGTTAGGCTGCAGGCAGACAGGCAATTCATTTGCACCACTGCACACAGCTTGGGTGGGGTGGGGTCTCAGATAATCACCAGGGTGGAGCAAACAGCGATGGCTGTCCTCAGCCATCTCCGCATTTTGGTGTCTTCACACCCTTGAGTCCCCAAGTCTCGGAGTTCTGTGTCCCCACAGTCACAGTGATTGCTGCAAGTAGCTCTGCTAGGAAGCTACTCTCGCTTTCCGACCTGATGCCAGACAGCCTGAAAAGAGTTCAGTGTAGCCCCGGGAGCTTGTATTCCCCTTCCAATTGAAACAACCCACGCACCCAGGTGCTGCTGCCGTAACCACCTCCGCCACTGCCGCCACTGTTTCGCACCTCCGTACCTCTCTGTTCTTGGTGCCTCCACACCTTCTACCCAGTCTCAATGCACTCTTTCTCTTGCCTTCTAGTTATAGAACTTCCACTCCCCTGGTACTGGAAGATGGCTGTTTAGCTTTATAGTTGTAGTTTTAATATGGTTGTGGGCGGCAGTGCATTCAGGTATATACCTTATGCTGCCATCTTGGTTCTCCTGTGCTGTTTATTTAATTGGGAGACTACCTGTGAGGAACAAGGGGTATCCCAGCCCCACACCACACCCGCAGCCCAGGGTTCCAGTGTTGAAAAGAGAAGTCCCTGTAACTACAGGCCTATAAACACCAATGAGGATTGTGGCTGAGTGACATTAAGCCTGTTGGAGACTGAGGCAGTCTCTCTTAAAGAGCCAGTGCATGAACTTCCCACGTCCTCTGAGCTTCATGCTGTGTGACCACATTGGGGGAACCGTGGACATATAGACAGGAACTGGCATCAGGGCACTCGGGCCAGCTTTCTCCCAGATGGTGGTGGTCGCAGCGGTCATTGTCCCCTATCCTAGGGCTGACTGGCAGCCATATCTGAGTTTCCATTAGCATGCCCCAAACCTATCAACAAAAGGCCCAATACCCAGCACTAGCAGCAGCCTGCCTTACTTCTCAGAAGGGCCTCACCTGGGCATCTCAAGCCCAATACAAGTAGCAGCCATCTGCAGATCCCTCTGTAGCTCCTGCAAGGTGGCCCAGGCAGTGGCTGACCCTGCACTTCCCAGGGGTCTACACACCCAGTACACCCTATGGACAGCTTCAGACCATAGCAGATTACAACTCTGCACATCCACAGTGACACACTCAAGAGGCAGACTCAGTGAGCACCAAAGCCCCACTAAAGCAAGTCCTGCTCCAAAGGGTTGTCTCCTGCACAGCAGCCCTCCCACTGTAGACACAGTTGGTCCTCACAGCTAATTAGTCTGGAGGCCAGTTTCTCCCAGTGATGCCAGCAGCAATCAAGTCTCAACTACAACAAGACTGTGCATATTACCCACATAAAGACACACCTAGAGTGACCACCTCAAGGAAATGGGGAGGCTGAGCCACTGGGCCCTACAGGACACCTATTACACAAAGCCACCCTACCAATTCTAGGAGATATAGCAGCTCTACCTAATACATAGAAACAAACACAGGGAAGCAGCCAAAATGCAGACACAAAACATCATAAAGAAGTGGAAGCAAGCAAACTACTGGATACAGAGTTCAAAACGATGGTTATAAGGTTACCCAAAAGTCTTAATAAGGATGTCAAAGACATGAAAAAAAAAGACAGGCAGAAATTAAGCATACACTAACTGAAATAAAGGATAATTTACAGGGATTCAAGAGTAGAGTAGAGGATTTCGAGAACCATATCAACAATTTGGAATATGAGGAAGCAGAAAACACCCAATCAGAAAAACAAAAAGAAAAAATGAATCTAAAAATATGAAGATAGTGTAAGGAGCCTCTGGGGCACCTTCGAGCATACCAACATTCATATCATGGGGGAGCCAGAAGAAAAGAGAGAGCAAGATATTGAAAACCTATTTGAAGAAATAATGACAGGAAACTTCCCCTACCTGGTGAAAGAAATAGACTTACAAGTCCAGGAAGCATAGAGAGTCCCAAACAAGAGGAACCCAAAGAGGACCACACCAAGACACATCATAATTAAAATGCCAAGGGCAAAAGACAAGGAGAATCTTAAAAGCAGCAAGAGAAAAGCAGCTAGTTACCTACAAGGTAGAGCCCATATGACTGTCAGCTGATTTCTCAACAGAAACCTTGCAGGCCAGAAGAGAGTGGCAAGAAATATTCAAAGGGATGAATACCAAGAACCTACAACCAAGATTACTCTACCCAGCAAAGCTAGAATTGAAGGTCAGATAAAGAGTTTCACAGACAAGAAAAAGCTAGAGGAGTTCATCACCACCAAAACAGTATTACATGAAATGTTGAACGGTATTTTTTAAGAAGAGGAAGAAGAAGGAGAAGAAAAGATAAAAAACATGAATAGTAAAATGGTAATAAATACATATCTATCAACAATTGAGTCTAAAAATAAAAAAAGAACAAGGTATCTAATGAACAAAATAAACTGGTGAATAAAATAGAATTAGAGGTATGAAAACATGGAACAGACTGACAAATCTCAGAAGGAATGGGGGAGGGGAAGAGATTATCTATGGACACAGTAGGGTGGTGAAGGCCTGGGGCACGGTGAGAACCAGGTGGAGGGGGCCGAAAGGGGACTGGGGAAAGAGGGACATCCCTAATACTGTGTACAATAAAGATTTAAAAATAAAGAAAAAATTTGTAACAGAGAACATACCAGAGATGTCACATTCAATACAAATCTTGTTTAATTAGGATAAAGTCACTATTAAGAAACAAGAACTGTACTTCACATGTGGCAATGCTGCCTACAGAATCCTTCCAGAAAACTTACCTTGTACATGCTCTGTGGCTAGTGGAATCTCAGACTCACAGGGAATAAGAATGTTGCTCCAGACAAAGCAGGAACATTGCAGACTGGGGGGTCTCAACTCGGGGAGGACAGCCAGTTGTGCACCTACTGCAGGAAAGCATGGAATAGGCAAACTGGAGGCCTTTGTTCCTGGGCTGGGAAAGGATAAATGGATAATGCAATTCAAATACCTCTGTAACACTCAGACAGCCAGAGTATGACTAGGGGCTGTGGGAAGCCTTTAACAGTTAATTCACCAAGCACTAGTATCATGTAGCTTTAGGTGTTTTTCTAAGCCACACAATAAAGAAAAAAACTTTGCTAAGTAAATAAATAATTTCTTGAAAGCATTTATATTAGGTTGCTAAAGAATAATTGCTCATTTGCATTTATCCTTTCAGCCATTTATTTCTTGCCCTCCTTATTTTGTTTTGTGATATGACAGAGCCCCAATAGTACATAGGAGGGACCCACTATGTATTTGTTGGATATATGAATGAACATGGTTTCTTAAAAGTCAGGGTCTGTTTTCAAGATAGCAGTTAAGTTATTGAGATCATTTGTCAATTTGCCAACTTCCTGCCTGTCCCTGCAGTGTCTGGATTTGAAGTGAGTTGCGTAGGCTGCACAGGTATGTTGGAGCTAGAGCAGAGAAAGGAGCAAGTCCTCCAGGATTTAGGCTGGAACTCAAGAACAGTAGTTTCCAGCACTCTTTGGCCCTCTTCAAGCCCTGCACTTGCAGGCACTCACAGAATCCTCAGGTGATTCTCCAGTGGGTACTTTTCTTGCCACCATACAGAAGAGGGCTACGCACAGCAAGCAGCCTTGTTCCTGAGTCTAGAAGTTTTATCACTAAACCATGTTGCAGGTTGGCCTAAGGCAGTGGTTCTCAACCTTCCTAATGCCGCAACCCTTTAACCCTACCAGATCGGAGGCCCTGAACCTAACTGTCCCCTACACCTGGGCTCCTGAGCATTAAAGAGAAAAAACCAACATGATATAGAAAAATATTAGTTACATGCAAACAAGTAGTTAGAATAAGATGAAACTTGGAGACATTGTAGAAAATAGGTCTACCTTTCATCCAGCGCCAATATTCCACCTTTGTGTGCGGCAGATTTGGAAATTACCGAAAAATCGGTACAGCGGTCTGATAGGGTTAATACAGTTCCTCATGTTGTGACCCCCAACCATAAAATTATTTTCATTACTACTTCATAACTAATTTTGCTACTGTTATGAATTGTAATGTAAATATCTGACATGTAGGATGTATTTAGGTGACTCCTGTGAAAGGGTCATTTAACCCCCAAAGGGGTCGTGACCCACAGGTTGAGAACCGCTGGCCTAAGGGCTTGCCAAAAGCAGAGACCAGAATCTGATTGGAAAAGGGTCTGGAGGTTGTGCAGGACAGGAGTGGGAAGCTAAGCAGATCTGGGGCAGTCCCCAGGCCAAACCCTCTGCAGGCCCCAGGGGGCAAGCCTTTCATTTAGGTTGATCTGTAAGTACATGACACTCCAAAAAGATAAGGGAATAAAGCAGATGGGCAGGGGGAGAGGCACTGCCTGACTACTGTGCTGTGGAGCATGTGGCTAGGTGCACGCACACCTGGCGAGTCTGTTGTGTCTGCACACATGTACGGAAGGGGCTTGGGCAGGACCTGGCCTCAGAATCAGCTCCACCATGAACACACTGTGGTTTTCATTTTGATTCATTTAATAACCTGATTTTTTAGTTTATGTCATTTTAATATTATGTCATTTTAAATTTGTCATTAATTTATGTTATTTTAATATTATGAATTGGATTCCAGTTAGTTTTGTAAAGATCCTAATCAAATACAGCGTGTCTCCCAAAAATGTATACACACTTTAACAGCTGATAGTTCAATTTTAAAAATGAAATTTTTAATTGCTGATGCACCATTCCCAGAGGTACTACAATACCAGGTCGATGAGTGGATGGAGTAAGTTCTTATTTTATCTCCCTATTCCAAAAATACATTTAATATAATGTCCTTGGAGAGGGGATGTATCAAATATTAAATTGATAAGAACAGATAACTACACTTGATCTTAACCAAAAAGTTGAGAAGTGATGAAATGTACTTTAATAAACACTGTCTTTATAAGTATTCAAAGGTTGCATAAACATGTTTGGTGGGACACTCTATAGTTTGCTTATTATTAGACTAGTGGCCCAATCCATGAAATTCGTGCTCGCAGTCTGGGACCCATCAGGAGATGTCCACTTGCTGGCTTAGGCCCATTCCCTGGGCAACCGGGCCTAAGCTGGCAATCAGACATCCCTCTGGCAGCCCAGGAGCCCTCGGGGAATGGCCACTTGACAGTGAGGAGCAGGCCTAAGCTGCAGTTGGACATCCTTAACGCTGCTGAGGAGGCAGGAGAGTCACCCACCACCACTGCTGTACTGGCAGCCATCAGCCTGGCTTGTGGCTGAGCAGAGCTCCCCCTGTGGGAGTGCACTGATGACCAGGGAAAGCTTCTGCATAGAGATTCTGCTCCCTGATAGTCAGTGTGTGTCATAGTGACCAGTCATTCCCAGTTGTTCTGCTGTTATGGTCAATTTGCATATTACCCTTTTATTATATAGGATAGAGGCCTGGTGCATGGGTGGAGGCTGGCTGGTTTGCCCTGAAAGGTGTCCCCAATCAGAGTGGGCATCCCACTGGGGTTCCTGGCCAGCCTGGGTGAGGGGCTGAGGGCCCTTTTCAGACTGGCTCCATCCCCTTCAGGGTCGGGGGTCCCTACTGAGGTGCCTAGCCAGCCTGGGTGAGGGGCTGAGGGCCGTTTTCAGGCTGGCCACATCTCCTTCAGGGAAGGGGGTCCTGCTGGGGTGCTTGGCCAGCCTGGATAAGGGGCTGATGGCTGTTTTCAGGCTGGCCACAGCCCCCAGCAACCCAAGCTCCCAGTGAGGCTGGCTGGAAGCAGGTATCTGGGGGTTATTTATCTTCTATAATTGAAACTTTGTTACCTTCAGCAGAGACCACAGCCGGCCTAGGCAGGTAGCTTTCTCCATCGCCAGGGCAACAAAGCCTCCTGTTTGATCTAGCTCCCTGGCTGCCCGCCGCCATCTTGGTTGGGTTAATTTGCATATAGTCGCTCTGATTGACTGGTGGATGTGGCTTGGGATGTAGCAGAGTGATGCAATTAGCATATTACTCTTTTATTAGATTAAAATATTAGATTAGATAGTTAAATCTCATAAATGTTCAGGATAAAATTCAGCTTAAAATTAAATGTACCAGACACTGAATACCTGTACAAATTTATGCTCTGTTCCTTAATTTTTGGAGGAGATCACAATTGGGAAACACCTCCCACTTGTGATTTCCATGAATCATCTCAGCCTTAGTAAGGTGACCAGATTTTAACATTGGTAAAGCAGGACACCATTGACCACTTGGCCGCCAAAAACCGTATATTCCCTTCCTGTTCTCCTGCTGTTCCCTAGCTTGTTGTGCATTCTTTCCAAAAATCAGGACTTTTTTAAAAAGCTGTGTGACGCAGGACAAATTGTTAAAAATCGGGACCGTCCCGCCAAAAGTGGGACGTCTGGTCACCTTACACTAGAAGGAGGCCCTATGCATTTCATGATATGAATTGAGCAAGTGAAACAGAAGTATTTCACCCTTTCCTAGATGGATGTTTGCCACAATGTGTGAAAAGGTCGTAGAGAAGATTTAAGTGGCATGTGTGTGGCATTGAAGTGAGCATCTATAAATGAAGTCAGTTGGCCTTTTAGTTTTGCTGTGAAACTAACTGGGTGTTAGCAGTGTTTTGTATTTTGTTCAATATATTCTGTGACTGATAAAAAATAGAAAATGATTACTTTGAATAAATAGCTGGTGGAAGTGTATGTGTAGGTCAGCTATATATCTGTATAGGCATTTCCTTTGTATAGACCAAGAATGTCAAACTCAAAGGCTAACACGGGCCAAATAAACAAGGTATAAGTGTATATGACTGCAAAAAAAACAAAAGCTTCAATTTTCATAGGTTTATTCTGATAGAGACATGCTGAATACCAAGGGCAGAAATAAATGAGTCATTGTTAACATAAAATAATAGAACACTTTAATAACAATTAATATTTTTTCTTGAACTTTAAACGTACCAGACACTGAATACCTGTACAAATTAATAAGCGTAACACAGACCTAACTGGTTTGGCTCAGTGGATAGAGCGTCGGCATGGGGACTCAAGGGTCTCAGGTTCAATTCTGGTCAAGGTCATGTACCTTGGTTGCAGGCACATCCCCAGTGGGGAGTGTGCAGGAGGCAGCTGATTGATGTTTCTAACTTTCTATCCCTCTCCCTTCCTCTCTGTAAAAAATCAATAAAATATATTTAAAAAAATAAGCGTAACACAAACCTATTTTTCTTGTTCTCTGAAAGTAAAATATTTTCTGTTGCGCACACCAAACAAGTCAGTCCAAGACTAATAAAGTGGCATTCGGCTGCTAAAATATTCACTGCTGGTATTAGTGGAGAGAAATGGTGCACCTGTGTGTAAGGCGTGTAAGGGAAATGAATGCAACACGATTATAGTAATCAGTCATTAGTGAACGTTGTAGTTTGTTATTAATAATTATCTATAGCAGGATATTGTAAAAATTAAGTTAGGAAATTTTTATTAAAACATTTCTTACATACCTTATATGGGCTGGGCTGCAAAAATATTCATTGTCGGCCACGAGTTTGACATACTTGGTGTAGACTGACATGCAGCATATATACAGCTCTTTTCATGTTTCTGTAATGACTCAGGATGGCCAAATTCAGTGGCCTGTTCCAGGGACAGAAAGGAAAGTGGGCCAGAAGCAAAGAGCATGTGTGAGGGATGGGGAGAGGATGGCCCTGCAGCAGCCACGTCACAGGTTGGTTAGCCATTCTGTTGGGACCTGAGCACTTTCTAGTGCCCTTCTTCCTATCCTATGATGAAAAGCTGTGATAACATTGCCTGTTTGCCACAGTTGCCTAGTTGCTGTGTTGTTGTGCATTAACCACCTGAATGTTCCATGACTTCAAACAGCAATGATGTATTACCTCAATGGCTGACTGGGTAGCTCTGCTGTCCGTCTCTCTTGACGCACTCGTATGGCTGCATTTGGCTGGTGACTGGGCAAGAAGGTGAGGTCCAGTTGCCTCACTCCCGTGCTGGGCCTTGGTGCTGACTCTTGGCTGAGGCACACAAGTCTCCACATGACCTTGTCCTGCTGAGACCAGACTCGTGCCTTCACAGCATGGTGGTTTCAGGCAGTCTTTCAGGAGGGCAAAGGCAGCAGGGGAAGGCCTGGGGTCCAGAACCCCAAAAGCATCACTTCCATAACAGTCCATTGGTCCAAACATCTCACAAGGCCAGCAGCTCACAAAGCAACTCTTCAGCAGGTAAGGTACAGACTCCATCTAGAAGTAATAGCAAAATCACATGTAAAGGGGCCAGGAGGTAGTTAATCAGGGGCCACTATCATAATTATCTATACAGCACCTTCAAAAATATGCACAGTAGTCATTCATATTATAGTGGACTAGCACATAAAGAAGTAAAATAAAAATCGTTATCTAATCTAATAAAATTATATGCTAATTGCGTCACTCCGCTACATCTCAAGTCATGCCCACCAGCCAATCAGAGCGACTATATGCAAATTAACCCAACCAAGATGGCGGCTGGCAGCCAGGGAGCTAGATCAAACAGGAGGCTTCATTGCCCTGGCGATGGAGAAAGCTGCCTGCCTAGGCTGGCTGTGATCTCTGCTGAAGGCAGCAAAGTTTCAATTATAGAAGATAAATAACCCCCAGATACCTGCTTCCAGCCAGTCTCACTGGGAGCTTGGGTCACTGGGGGCTGTGGCCAACCTGCAAACAGTCATCAGCCCCTCACCCAGGATGGCCACACCCTTATGAGGTGAGGGTTCCTGCTGGGGGTCTTGGCCAGCCTGCAAACAGCTCTCAGCCCCTCACCCAGGTTGGCCAGGCACCCCAACAGGACCCCCGACCCTGAAGGGGGTGGAGCCAGTCTGAAAATGGCCCTCAGCCCCTCACCCAGGCTGGCCAGGAACCCCAGCGGGATGCCCACCCTGATTCAGTACACCCTTCAGGGCAAACCAGCCGGCCCCCACCCATGCATCAGGCCTCTATTCTATATAATAAAAGGGTAATACGCAAAATGACCCTAACAGCAGAACAACTGGGAATTACTGGTCACTATGACACACACTGACCACCAGGGAGCAGAAACTCTATGCAGGAGCTTCCCCTGGTCGTCAGTGTACTCCCACAGGGGGAGCTCTGTTCAGCCACAAGCCAGGCTGACGGCTGCCAGTACAGTGGTGGTGGTGGGTGACTTTCCTGCCTCCTCAGCAACGCTAAGGATGTCCGACTACAGCTTAGGCCTGCTCCTCACTGTCAAGTGGCCATCCCCCGAGGGCTCCTGGGCTGTCAGAGGGATGTCTGATTGCCAGCTTAGGCCTGATTGCCCAGGGAACAGGCCTTAGCCAGCAGGTGGACATCCCCTGAGGGTTCCCAGACTGCGAGAGGGCACAGACCGGGCTGAGAGACCCCTCCCCCCCCAGGTGCACAAATTTTTGTGTACCAGGACTCTAGTATACACATAAAACCCTAATGTGTAAATAGACTGAACGGCAGAACAACTGAACAACCAAACAACTGGTTGCTATGCTGTGCAATGATAACCAGGGGGTGCGCACAGAACATTGCGGGTGTTGGCTGGGGTAGAATAGTGGAGCAGGTGAGCCGGGGTGCCAGACCAGGGTGGGGCCGTAGTCACTGTCATCAGGGCAAGACTCAAGGTTACTGAAAATTCTTTGCTCCCATGTACCATAGTCATGCCAGGCGCTTGCACCCACTCCAGGTGTCCTACGCCAGCACTGATCGCTCGACGCCATCAGAGTAGTGACTGCCGGCCCTGATCGCCCCCAAGGGTTTCTCCATTTCCCATTGCTCCTGAGGGGCGATCGGAGCAGCAGAGGCCACTGGCACCCACTGACGGCGCCAGCCCCACTCGCACCTGCCGCTGGTGCTGGCCCCAGTCGCTCTGTGCCATCAGCTTGTGGGATTGGCAGCAGCAGGAGTATGGCTTCTGGCAGACGGGACAGGGTGCCATGGCAGGAGGGGCTGGGCAGGGGTGCGGAGGATGGGCTGAGACCCGCCCCTGGGCCCACAACAGCCTAGCGACCCACAGTTCCTTTCAAGGTGCATGAATTCATGCACTGGGCCTCTAGTCATTTATAATATTAGTGACATGAATTTCCTTTTCTAAAGCTCAAGTAAAACTACACAGGGAGGTATTCAGCAGGCATTTACTTGCACCTATGCACATAATCACTGTGAACACAGCAACTACAAAAGGCAGGTTAAACCCCTCAGATACTATAACTTACATAACTATAACTTACATAACTATAACTGTGGTGATGTGATTGTATGAAAAGGTGAGAAACTTAGGTTCTGAGTAAAATACAGTTTTCTCTTGATCTACAAGGCAATTGCTTTTCTGCAAAAATCGATGTATGTTAAAATAATGCAAAAAAACCTTGTGTTTATGTGTTCAGTGGAGTTAGGTTTGTGGCTCAAATCATCTAATCTAATAAAAGAGTAATATGCATCACTCCGAGACACCTAAGCCATACCCACCAGCCAAGCCACGCCCACCAGCCAGTCAGAGCAGCTCTATGCAAATTAACCCAGCCAAGATGGAGGCTGGCAGCCATGGAGATAGAGCAAACAGGAGGCTTCCGTTGCACCAGTGCCTGCCTAGGCCAGCTGGGCCTCTGCTCAAGGCAACAATGTTTCAATTATAGAAGCCACAGAGCTGAAGTAAGCAGGAGGCTTTGTTGCTTGCCTAGGCCTCCACTCAAGGCAACAAAGTTTCAATTATAGAAGATAAATAAACCCCAGAAACCTGATTCCAGCCAGCCTTGCTAGGACCTTGGGTTAATGGGAGCTGTGGGCTGCCTGTAAACAGCCCTCAGCCCCCCCTGCCAGGCTGGCCAGGCATGCCAGCAGGTGGACATCCCCCGAGGGGTCCCAGACTGCGAGACGGCACAGACCAAGCTGAGGAACCCCCTGAGTGCACAAATTTTGTGCCCCAGGCCCCTAGTTAGGAATAAGTTTTTTACCTTGTAAATATGTTGTGCATAAATATCCAATGCAATGCCCAGGTGTTGTAATCCCCAAGAACCACAAGGGAGCCTGATTCCGATGTAAGAACAAAAGAACCTTTACTTGAGTTAACTCGGGGCTCCATCCCAAGCCGGCCCTGGCAGTGGCGCGGCGGGGAAGAAGACCCCGAGTTTCAGGAGGAAGAGGGTTTTATTGGGCTGGGAGTTGGTGGGTGGGGTAATGTGTGATTGGTCAAGGGAAGGGTCAGGGTTGGTTGTGCAAAGGGGGTGGGATGCAGTCAGATTTGGGTCATTTCCTCTGCATCCCCATTGGTTGGTTGGGAAAGGGATGGTTGAGCAACAGGGAACTTCAGGGAGTTTGGTTTGATTTTACTCTATCATTCCCCCCTTTGTCATGAGACTCACAGGCCCAATCATGGGCTGGTTTTGTATTTCTACCTCGCCATCAACTGCTGCTGGAGGTCTATGTAGGGTATGGGGGCTCTCAGCAGCATGAGTGTCCAAGTTCACCAACATCAGGCAGGTCGTGTACGTCACAACTTGAGCTTGAAAATATCCAGGGGGATATTTGAGAATATTTCGGTGACAGGACAGTGTTTTGCTGTGCGGTTCTCTCCTGCCCAGATGTCTAGGCCCCTTCTGGGGGCCGGGGCGGGGGTGAGGGGAGACCTGTTTCCTTGCCTTTTCCAGCCACTGGAGGCCACCTGCATTCCTCGGCTCCTGGCCCTCTTTTATCTCAAGGTCAGCAATACAGTCACTTCCACCTCTGCTTCCACAGTCACATCTTTTCTCTGACTTTGCCCTCCTGCTTTCCTTATAAAGACCCTGTGATCATACGGAGTCCGCTTGGATTCCTCCATCTCAGCGTCCTTAATTTAATCACATCTGCAGCATTCCTTTGCCATGTAGGATGATATATTCACAGGGCCTGGGGTTAGGACATGGACATCTGTGGGGGAATGATCAAGCCTGCTATACCCAGAATGTGAAAACCAAACGGAAAACAATCCAACGGCCACAGGACCAGGCAGCACGAAAACAAGCCTGAGATAACAATAAAAGGACCCCGGAGTGGGCCACCTGGCACCAAGGAAGTGTGTGTACTGCAGGTGGAGCCGCCCTCCTCGTTTCCTGCTGATTGTCCCCTGCAGCATGTGGGCTCAGTGCATGTCGTCCAAGTTTTTAATAGAAGCCCCCAATCCAGCTGTTACCATTCACTGTCCCAATTATTTTTTAAAAGGTTGGGGTCTGGGTGAAAAAGGTGAAGGATTAAGCAAAAAAATTACTTATAGACACTGACCACAGTATAGTGATAAACAAAGGGAAAGCGGGGGGAGGTGAGGAAGGTGGGAGAGGGGAAGGGGAGATAAATGGTGATGGAAGGAGGCTTGACTTGGAGTGGTGAACACACAATACAGGTGATGTATGGTATAGTAGTGTATCCTGAAACCTGTGTAATTTGCTTAACCTATGTCACTCCAATAGATTCAATAGTAAACAAATAAATGACTGTTGACAGTTCATTTCAAAAAGAAAGAGTAAACTTAGCATGCCAGAACCAAAAGGTCACTGGTTTGATTCCTGGTCAGGGCATATGCCTGGGTTGCCGGTTCAATCCCCAGTAAGGGGCAGGAGGCAGCCGATCAATGATGTTCCTTTCTAAGGGATGTTCCTATCCCTCTCCCTTCCCTTCTCTCTAAAAATCAGTTAAAACATATATATATATGTATTTTTTAAAAGTCTGCTACTACAGCCACCTAGCACAAAGCCATGCCCCACAAGCTAGAGGAAAAAACTTCAGAGCAGAGAAGCAAACCCTGTCACAAAGCCCCTGCCCATTATTGCATAAGACAACCCTCAGCTCAGAGCTTGATGACTTTCTTTTCAAAGTCTTGCCTTTTGAGGGTGACTTAGATTTTTAGAAACAAAAGCAACTCCTAACCAAGCTAGGAAATGAAGCAATCAATGCTGCTTTAGTTGGGGGAGGAATGGGGAGGGGAAAAAAAGGAAGCCATCTAATATAATAAAAGAGTAATATGCAAACTGACCGTTACCCAAGACACCTAAGCCACACCCATCAGCCAAGCTACGCCTCCCAGCCAACCAGAGCGGCTGTATGCAAATTAGCCCAGCCAAGATGGAGGCTGGCAGCTATGGAGCTAGAGCAAACCAGAGACTTCTGTTGCAACTGCCTGCCTAGGCTGGCTGAGCCTCTGCTCACAGCCACGCCCACCAACCAAGCCATGCTTCCCAGCCAATCAGAGCGGCTGTATGCAAATTAACCCAGCCAACATGGAGGCCAGCAGCCATGGAGCTAGAGCAAACCAGAGGCTTCTGTTGCAACTGCCTGCCTAGGCTGGCTGAGCCTCTGCTCACAGCTACGCCCACCAGCCAATCAGAGCGGCTGTATGCAAATTAACCCAGCCAATGGAGGCTGGCAGGGCAGCTCTGCACTGGGAGCCTCCTCGGCCGGCATAGCTATGCCAGGTGTGTCAGCTCAGTGCGGGAGGAGTCCGGCCTGGGGCCTCCTCGGGGCATCCAGGAGTGCCCATCTGGGGTCCACTGCCTGGCTCCGCCCCCTGGGGGCCTCCCCAGGGCATGCAGGAGCACGGGGTCCTCTGCAGGGTCTGCAGGAGCAGCCGTCCTGGGTCTGCTGCCTGGCTTTGCCCCCCGGGGGCCTCCTTGGGGCGTCCAGGAGTGCCCGTCCTGGGTCAGCTGCCTGGCTCTGCCCCGGGGGCCTTCTCAGGGGCATGAAGGAGCACCCGTCCGGGGTCTGCTACCTTCATCCGCCCCCCAGGGGCCTCCACAGGGCGTGTGGGAGCATCTGCTGCACAGTGCGGAGAATCAGCTACTGAGACATACCAGCTGGGCTGTAGTGGCAATCTTGACTGACCCAGCCAAATAAAGAGAACATTACCATTTGGCCATGAATAACATTTTAGTTGTTACCCGCAGCCTCAGTTAACTTTTTACTACATAATGAGCTACCTCAAAAGTTAGTGCTTAACCCAACAGTTTTGCTCTCTGTTCTATAAAGCAGCTATTTAGACTGGGCTCAGCTGGGCAGTTCTTCTGGCCCTGGCTACGCTCATTCCTGTGTCTGTGGTCAGGTACCAGGTAGGCTGGGTGCTGGCTGAGTTAGGATGGCCTCAGCCCTATTCCACAATTTCTCATCCTCCACCAGTTAACCCTGGCTTGTTCTTGTGCTGGCTGGGAGGCTGGTGGATTCCAGTGGGCATCTCCAGGCCTCTGGGGCTTGGCACATTGTCCCTTTCACTACATGGTATTGGCTAAAGCCAGTCCGAGGCCAGCTCAGATTTAGAGAGTTAGGAAGTAGACTCCGTGGAATGGGAAGAGCTGTGAAGTCACATTGCAAAGGGTGTGGAAGGAGGGTGGTGATGGTGGTCCTTCTGCAGGTTACCTCAGATCCTGTTAGGAATAGTATGGCTTTGGCAGCTAGAGGCAGTCTTGATTCTGGCTGCAGCCTGTTGGCCTCAGGGAAGTTACTTTCTGTGACACTCCCCTGTCCAGATGTGCAATGCTCCCTTCTCCAGCTGTGCAATGCTCATCTGTCCAGATGTGCAATGCTCCCCTGTCAAGAAGGGCAATGCACCCCTCTCCAGATGGACAGGGTTACAGAGAGGATCTAATGAGGCAATATGGGAGCAGAGCCAGCTCTGGGGACCAAATTTTGCTCTTCCATTTACTAGTAAATGACTTGGGCAAAGTATTTAGTCTTTCTGTGGCCCCATCTTCTAATCTATACAATGGGAATAATCTTATCTAATAAAAACGAAACATGCAAATTGACCATACTTCCGCTACACCCACAAGCCACGCCCACAAAGCCACACTCACCAGCCAATCAGGAGTGAATATGCAAATAACATAACCAAAATGGTGGCAGCCATGGAGCTGGAGTGAACAGGAGGCTTGTGTTACCCCTGATGATGGAGGAAGCCAAGCTTCCTCCTGCCCTGCTGGCTGTGGGCTCCACTCAAGGCTACAAAGTTTCAATTATAGAAGATAAATAAATCCCAGATACCTGCTTCCAGCCACTGTGGCCTCCGCTCAAGGAGGATCTGGGAGCCTGGGTTGCATGGGACCATGGCCAGCCTGCAAACAGCCATCAGCCACTCACCCCATAGGGGCATGGCTGGCCTTCAAACCATCACAGGCCCCTCACCCAGGCTGCCCCACGCCCCAAGGAAACCTCCATCCTGATCCAGGACATCCTTCAGGGCAAACCAGCCGGGCCCCACCCATGCACCAGGCCTCTATCTATACTAATAAAAGGGTAATATGCTAATTATACTGGGAGACCTTCCAGGAGATGTTCTGGATGTTCTTCTGGACAAAGCCATGGTGGCGGGGCTGAGGTATAGG
>PVJC01038411.1:0-16758 GCA_004026665.1 Murina feae | reverse complement strand
AGACTGAGGCAAAGCCAAGGTTGATGTTCTAATAAACAGGTCATTAACTTTGGTAATGACCAATTTGAGAAGATGATTGTTATTACAAACTATTTTCCATGAGTGATGAGCTCAATAGTATAACTCTGGAGTACATTCAATGGTCAGATTATAATAGAAAGTCTTCTAAAACAATGGATATTTCTAATATGTCACCTTATCTATTTATAACTTTAAACTTTTGCACAAAACTAACTAAGTGCTTAGTTGACTACATTCACAAAAGTAATTGGCCTTTCCTCTGAGAGTCAGATGTAAGCTTTGCCAATGGTAATTTGAAGAGTCTGCCTGCCATCAACTTGCTACTATGTTAGAATAGCAACTCTTTTCAAAGTACACAAATGATATTTAAGGGTTGAGGAGATGTGAGAAAGATTAGAATCATATCAGAAATATGTTGGAAAGAAACTTAGGAGTAAAAATTTCCTCTTTTTAAACTAATGTAAGAATTTCATCCACAATATCTATTGTAGATTATTAAAATTTTCCTGGCTAAATTGCAAATATCAGGGTTTTTTCCTCATAAGAGATTCCTTGTGGAATAACTCTTCTTACAAAGTTCTTTCAGATATATAACTAATTTCTGCAGAAAACGTGGATGATCTTCATTTCATAAAACATTAAGTTAAAGGTCTGCAAACATCTTTCTGTCTTCTTTAAATTTTCACTTTTCTTTTAAATATTTTTAAATATGCTAGGCATTTACAACCATTTCTCATAATGTTGCTTGCAAATCCCTCACTGTTTTTCCTTGTCTGTTCCCACTATAGAAATTTAAAAAGCTAAATACCCACATTTTCAACAAACTTTATAACTAGAAGTGCCCATTCTCCATCACACTGAGCAATGGGATGTAAACAAAAGTCTGATAAGAACTTCTGAGAGAGATATATATGCTTCCTTAGACCATGATCTGTTTGCCTTTATTAAATATGAGCAGGATACCTGTATCTGAAGAGGCTATCCTGCAACCCAAAGATGCCTGCCCAAGGACAGAGTACCAACATGCTAAGCATGGCATATTGAAAATATTATGGAGTGGATAAGCCCATATAAACAATCTCACAAATTTTATAATGTCTGAAAAAAGTCCATATATACTTAAAACACTGTTCATCGAGTTTTAAGTCCTTTTCCTGGTAGCTAAGGGATTTGAGTAGCTCTTATTTTTAGTATTTCCTTTTCTTTCTTGCCAATCTCCATTCACTCACAAAGAAGTTATACTTTGTCATAAGCCACGAAGCATTCCCAGCAAGCCACAGGTGGATTGACTCTTCCATGTAGGTAGAACACCCTGTCAGCATTTGCCTCACCATCCTTTTTAATCTCACAGTGCCTTTCCTTAATTGAAACAATGGTCTGAAAGTCTAACCCACTTCTATACTACGTGAATCGCCTACTGGGGTCTCTTAAATTTTCTTACAAGACCAGTGTAGGCCACATTTGATACCAGTAGACTCAGAAAGACATAGGACAGGAACAAATCATGTCCACCTGGCAGTGCTGGGCACTCCTCTCCAAAGGGCATCCTCATTCAAAGCAATTTGACTACCATTTCCAGGTGTCAAGAGACAAGACCCTCATGAAATAGGAGCTACCCTAGCTTAAAAGCTTCCTCTGCATGACCTTTCTAGAAAGAAGAATGGTTAAAAATCTGGATAGTTGAACTTCTATGAAAAGTTGCCTTGGGACCATATAATTTAACATATACTTTTTCACGTGAGAAAATATGACATAAGGAAATTGAATGGCTTCTTTGCTAAGGACACAAGGTTACTCAAAGGAGGTGCTAGACTAGCACACAGGCTTCCTAACTCCTAACTCCCAGTGTTCTAAATAGCCCTGTTTCTTAAAACACATTTTTTTTTTTGCTTAAATGCATGCATAAAAGTCCCTTGGCTGATCTGTTACCCCCCCCCAACCCTCCCTGTCCTTGTTGCTATAATTAGACAGTCTGTTTGATGCTGCTCTGCCTCTGTATCTCTTTTTGTTCACCAGTTTATAATGGTTATTATTATCCATAGATGAGTGAGACATGTGGTATTGACTTTTATGCATGCGTTTAAGCATAATCAATGGACACAAAACACTGGGGGGTAGGGGAGGTGGGCAGAAGGGCAGGGGAAAAAAAGAGACATATGTACTAATCTTTGTAAAACTGTATGTAATTAATAAAAAAAAACAACACATTTATTGCGGGAAACGAGTAAAATTGGATCCACCAGGGAGACTGTCAATGGACATGAGGAAACATACATTGGAACCTCTAGTTGGAACCGGCAAAAATAAAAATGTTTTACGCCGTTGTCATGTGTGTGCCGCTCATAAACTACGAAGTGAAACGCGGTACATGTGCAAGTTTTGTAAAGTACCCCTGCACAAAGGAAAGTGTTTCGAATGCTACCACACAGTGGCGGGAAAGTGTTTAAGATAAAATGAATATTTTGTTGTTATTTTTACTTACATTTGATTGGTTGATTTTTTTTCTTTCCTCTTCAGAGTAAAATTCAAAAATATTAACACATTATATTGACTTCTAAATTATTAAAATATAACCAACACCTTTATAATAGAATTTTAATATATCAGAGTGATTAAAAAGTAATGTACAATGTCATTAACTAACTTACCAAAATTAAAAAGGATAATGTCATATCTACAGTCAAATATTGATTAAAACACTTTTAGATATATTTTATTTTCAACTTATAAAAAAATAAATAGTACAGATATTCAGATGACAAAACTATACACAGTATAGCAATTATTGCAAAATGTATTTTTTATAATATCATGACTCAAAATAAGAAAACTAATGCATGTTTCTGATTTAAAGCAAAGACTAAAGAGAATAACTGCTAATATGAATAAGAATAGTTAAAAATACCAAGGGAAGCCAATTGTTAATAAGTATAATTATATTTGTTATTTCCTAATGGATGCTTATTATGTGCGAAGAACCATCTGAAAAATCTTACATGCATGAAACTATTTAATCTTCACAAATAGTTAAAATTTGACCCTTATTTCTGAGATTAAAAATGCTCACATGGGGATGACTAGCTAGAGACAACACTGAAATAAAATGACACTATAACAAAAATGCATCCCTCAGCTTCCTATAACGTAAAGTGCCACCACTGACTCAGACAGTAAATGTATTTTAAAGAAAATCATTTAGAATTAGACAATTTCAGTGCTGCCATTAGAACTGTGTTTCTGACATGTTTCATATCTATTAAAATGACATACAATAATAGATGCCGATGACAAATGGGAGAGCAGAATGTTGGCAACAAAATTAGAATTATGCTTCCAAGACATTTAAAAATGTGATATTTGGTTTATTTTCAAACAGTATTAGATATAATACAATAAAAATGGCCTGTTTGCTTGAAGCTATCATTACATGTATAAAACACCACAGCAACAAAAATTCTAAATTTAACAGGTTATGGCCTTTATTTTCCTTAGCCTCTTTATCTGTCTTTACAGTGTCAAATCAGTGTTAAGACTGAAACTATTCTACCAATTAACCAGTTGCTTTTTGACATGACTCCAAAATATCCATGTGTATGACTATTTAGCTAAGTTGTCCATTTTAATTAAATTGGATGGATATTTTGTTTTATGGAATTTATGTGTCTGTGTGAAACTTGTCAGTATCATTGGAAAATATTGGTTAATGTATTCCAAGCATGAAAGATGCTCTTTTGAATGATATGAGACACATCAAAATCTTTTAGAAATCATCTTGTCAATAAAAAACTAATCTAATCTAATAAAAGAGTAATATGCAAATTAACCCTCACTACCTTACACCTAAGCCATGCCCATCAGCCAATCAGAGCAATGATATGCAAATTATCCCAGCCAAGATGGTGGCTGGCGGCCACAGAGCTAGAGCAAACAGAAGGCCAGAGATGGAGGAAACTGCCTGCCTAGGTCGGCTGTGGCCTCTGCTCAAGGAAACAAAGTTTCAATTATAGAAGTCACAGAGCTGAAGCAAACAGGAGGCTTCATTGCCTGCCTAGGTAGGCTGTGTTCTCCGCTCAAGGCAACAAAGTTTCAATTATAGAAGATAAATAAACTCCAGAAACCTACTTCCAGCCAGCCTCTCTGGGACCGTGGGTTAATGGGAGCTGTGGCCTGCATGCAAACAGCCCTCAGCCCCTCACCCAGGCTGGCCAGGCACCCCAGAAGAGACCCAAACCCTGAAGGGGCTGTGGGCAGCCTGAAAATGGCCCTCAGCCCCTCATCCAGGCTGGACACACCCTCATTGGGTGAGGATCTCCACTGGGGGGCTTGGCCAGCCTGCAAACAGCCATCAGCCCATCACCCAGGCTGGCCAGGCACACCAGCAGGTGGATATCCCCTGAGGGGTCCCAGACTGCGAGAGGGCACAGGCCGGGCTGAGGGACATCCTGAGAGCACAAATTTTTGTGCACTGGGCCCCTAGTAGCATATATAGGAGACAGAAAAATATCTGCATAAATATCTATATATGTAATGAGGTAATATGCAAATTAAGCCAGACACCATAACAGGTCACGATGAAACAGGAGGACATTGCTCATGCAAGTAAGGCCCTGAGCAAAGATGGAGACTGAGACAGGGGGGCCAGCCAAGCTGTTGCGCAGGAGCTAGGGCCAGCCCCCCGGAGCCAGAGTAGACATGGACAGGGACATGGGGGCCACCCAAGCCACCGTGGTCAAGTGCAAGCTGGGAGAGGAGAGGGTGAGCCTGCCTGCAGCTTCCCCAGCTGATCACAGGCCCAGAGAGGAAAGGGCAGGCCGCAAGCAGCCTCCCTAGCCAATAGCATGCCAAAAGAGGAAAGGATGGCCTTCCCGCAGCCTCCCAGGTGGATTGCAGGCCCTGAGAGAAAAAGGGGGGCCCACCCGGAGTTTCCCCTAGGCAGATCGCAGGCCCTGAGAGGAAAGGGCAGGCCCACTCACAGCCTCCGAGCCCAATTACAGGCCCTGAGAGGAAGGAGCAGGCCAGCTCACAGCCTCTGAGCCCAATCACGGGAACTGAGAGGAAAGGGCAGGCCCGTCCCCAGGCTCCGTGGCCAAGCACAGGCCTGGAGTAAAAGGTTGACAGCAAGTCCTTTCAGTGTAATTGGGGCATTAGAGGCCCACAGAATGATTAGTTCCTTTTCTATGAAACACATAACTCTGACACACTATTTACAATTAAATAAGTTCCATATATTTTGACATTTTATAGTCCTGGAAAGTTATATATAATGATCAGCAAAGTGAGAAGATGAAAAGAATTTTTAGGCATTTAAAAGATGCAACTAATTTCTGTCTAGAAGACAAACCAGTTCAAAAAGTGATGGTTTTGTTGTCCTACAGGACATTAGCCAGGTGGTGTCCAATTTAGCAGTTTTACTTCAGGCTTTCGTCTTTAGCAATCTCCTTTGAACAGCATTATGACCCTGCCAGTCCCTTCACTGAGTTAAAACAGAACTTTTGCATCTTATGTATTTGAATAAGAATTACGTATTGAACACATGCAAAATTTTGTTTTGACACAATAAAACAAACGGTCGTTTGATTCTTCCCTGGAATACTGAAAAGCATAAAGTGGAATCATTGATGTGGCTTAGGCTAATTTTCCAAACATCCTATATAATAAAGAGGGAATATGCAACCTGACTGTCACTCTGCCACAAAGATGGCTGCACCCAGAGCTGAGGCTGAGTTCTCACAATGAGCCTTAAGGAGCAGTCAGCAGAGACCTGAGGCTGTGCCCATCCCCTGTGGGAATGGACAGGGGCCCTCCCACCTGGCAGGGCTTGACGGGGGGGACTTCAGGTCATGCCCCCTGCCTGGCAGGGATTGATGGGGGACTTCAGGCCACACACTCCGCCCAAGCTTGGTTTCCAGTGTGAGGTGTGCAGGAGGCAGCTAATTATGATTCTCTCTCCTCGTGGATGTTTCTCTCTCTCTCTCTCTCTCTCTCTCTCTCTCTCTCTCTCTCTCTCTCTCTTCCTCCCTCCCTCCCTCCCTCCCTCCCTTCCTCTCCTGCCCTCTCTGAAATCAATAAAAATATTTTTTAAAAAGAATGAAGATTTTTATAGGAAGAGATGGAGGAACAATATGATGTTGGGTAATGCATAATGAGGATATGTGAAGAGTCCACATGAAAGTACAAATTAGTGAAGCAAAATAGTTGAAGATAAAGTTGGGAAAAAACACAAAAGGTTTATTATAAAAGAGTGAGATAATTTAAACTTTATCTTTTTCATTCTATGTATATTTGTACATTCCATCACTTAATAGGTCAGTTGGAAAAATGAGATTACTGTTGCAAATAATCCAGGTGGGAAATTGTCATAGAAGGGCCACAGTGTTATCAGAAGAAATGGAAGATTAGGATGGTAGGTATGTGTGTGCAGTTGTATGAATGGTGACAAAAGCGAAACTATGGCCCTAGCTGGTGTTGCTAGGTGGTTAGAGTGTTGGCCTGAGCACTGAAGGATGGTGGGTTTGATTATTGCTTGTATGGGTTGCAGGTTCAATCCCTGGTCCAGCATGGGGCTACACTCAGGCTGAGTGCAGGAGCAACCAATCAATGTGTCTCTCTCACTGTGAGATCTCTCTCTCGCTTTCTCTCTCTCTCCCCCTTCCACATTCTCTAAAAAAAAAAAAAAATCAATGAAAAAATATCCTTGGGTGAGGATTGATTTTTAAAAAGTACAGCTATGAAAGATTCTTACAAAGGAATATAACTGGGACTTATTATTTGTTAGATGTTAGACACAGAGGGAAAGGCGAATAGGCGAGCTCTTGTATTTGTAGGTGATGGCGCCATTAATACCAAGGAGCAGGTAGACGGCAGGATGAGTGCTTGGTTTATTAGGAAATGCTTGTTTTATTTTTTACATATTTAGAGCTCCCTGGTAGAGATGCTTCATTAGCAATAGTAAATCTTTTTTTTTTTGGAAGGGAGTTAATGCTAAGAAGAATATGCACTTGGAGCTATTCACATTGAGGAAAACTTGAAATTCTGTTACTACATGAAACTGCGAAGACCTCATATTAAGAAAAAAAGAACATTGCATAAAACTAGCTTTAGGGGATGCGGAAGCAGGAGACATGCCTTTGATGAAGGAAAGAAGGTTATTTTGGTTTCTATCATGGTTAGAAACCAAAATAATTCCATACTTTTACATCTTTTTTGTAAGGAGCATAAATAAATGTCTGAGGAGCAAAATACATCATTCAGTCCCAGTTCACTAGACCTTACCAAATCTAAGGAGAATTGATTCCAGGGCAAAGCTCAAATCCCTGTAAGTAACCAAACTTAGCTGAGAAATTAAGTTATAGAAAATTCTTGGAAAAGTAAACATGAAAAGGAGTGGCAACAAGTATAATCAAATGAATTGTTGAGCAGCAATGAGGATGAACCTATGGTAAGATTTATTGTGCTGTCGATCGTTATCACCATCTACCAAGAACTGGATTTGATATAGCAAGCAGGGTTCTTAATTAAGTTTGGAACAAATAAGGTATATAAGGAAGTCAAGAAGGCCAGATGTTCAAAGAAGATGAGGATAAAAAAAATCAGACCTGAATGCTCATTCTAGTACATTCTCATTTATACAAATGAGAAATACATATAGACATGTAATACAAATTAGAAAACTGGAAAAATATAAACACATTAAAGAAAGAAATGAACATAACACAAGCAGCCAGACCATCCACAAGGGTCATAGAGGGTTTATAAACACAGTTATAGGCTAACAAAGTATGGTTTTGACAGATGTGTAATATGCTATTTGGCCTACAAAAAGATATCTGTGGCCATTTCAAACAAAAACAATTTCACAGCATCAAGGAGAATTGCAGTATTAAAATGAGGAATGAAGCGTAAAGAAGCTAATAATCTTTGCAGACCTTGAGAATTATATTGTAAAATAGTTTTGTTTAATGCATCACATATAACTTTATTCTAAGTATTCTTCTTTGTTTTTTTAGTTATAATAATCAGGAGTGATCCTGTGTTGACAACTGGCACAGTTCAGACATTAGTCACTCTGAACACATTACAAAAGCGTTTCACTGGCCCTGCTGTGGCAGTGAGTCCTTTAGTTCTTGGATTCCCTGAAGTCCAGTGACGGAGGGGAGAGGGATGAGGCATCTGTGGCATTTCAGATTCTGAGAGATAGAATGGAGTTTTAACAATCAGCATGGAATTATTTAAAAGCCCGATGCATGAAGATTCATGCAAGAATAGGCCTTCCTTCCCCTGGCTGCCGGCACACAGCGGGCTTGCTCTGGCAGCCTGTGCAGTGGCTGCGGAGGCAGGGAGGCCTTGAGAGGTCGGGTGCACTAGTGCATTTCACTCTCCCATGTGAAAGTGGGATGCAACTGTCCCCTTCCTCATCCTCTTCCTCCTCCGCCCTCTGCCTCCTGCCTGCCCACCCTCCCTCCAAGCACATCGCCCTCCCCTCTTGATTCGGTGAGACAGGGAGGAGGGAGATCTGATAATTGAGGTTCCTGTGTAGGTGGCCTCTTTCATCTATTCAAAACAAAGCTGAGCCACCTGCAACTGCTGCCACAGCTGCCACCATCACCCCTTGACTGGCCCGGGGCTTCCAGGGTGCACTAACTGTGCACTGAGCAAGCTCCCATGTATCTGAGCCCCGTGGGGCTGCTCCACTGCTAGGGTTTTGTTTACCAGGGCAGCGGGGCTGGGGTGGAGTAGAGGGAGACGCCAGACACCGGGAGCTACAACCTCAGGCACCAGAGGGTTACCTTTGAGGGTGGGGGCTGGGCCACAGGGAAGCTGTAAGGACAGTTGACAGGTGTGGAGTACTGCCCAGAGGCCCGGAGCAGCCCAGGGATGGGGCCACTGCCATCTTTGTTGGGTTAATTTGCATACTTGCTCCTGATTGGCTGTGGGGCATCATGAAGTGATGGTCAATTTACATATTTCTCTTTTATTAGATAAGATTATGACTGTACCAATATCCTATATAATAAAAGTATAGTATGTAAATTGTCCCCTCAACCAGGAGGTCATCCGGGAGTTTGATCAGGGGGCAGAACTGGCCAGGGGGAAAGGAGGGAGTACCCAGCTGGCAGCCAGGAGCCACTAGAGACCCTACCAGTGTACAAATTTATTATATTATATTATATTATATTATATTATATTATATTATATTTATTATATTATATTATACCAGAGGCCTGATTCATGAAATTCATGCAAGAGGCTCAGTCCTCACAACCATGGCCACTTGCCTCAGCCCTTACAGCCTGGCTTCATCTGGAGTCGTCCTGGAAGGAAGTCTGGAAGATCGTTCAGCTGTCTGGTTTAATTAGCATATTATGCTTTTATTATTATAGATTAGTGTACCAGTTAATTATTAACCCTGGTAATAATTACAGTAGTTATTGAAAGACTACTTCAAATATACATGCATTTTTCCAAAACAGTCCAAACATATGTATTAATAATAATCACTATACAGGATTGATTTTTTTTAAGTAATATCTTTTAGTATTTTGTAGCTGACAAAGAGGAGCTTGGAGTTAACTTCAGTTAAGTTCTTAAATTTAGACAGTGGGTTAATAAAATAATTAATGAATGAATTCTGTATGTATTTATATATCAATAGATAAGATAGGAAATAGATAGAGATAGATAGATGATAGATGATAGATAGATAGATAGATAGATAGATAGATAGATAATAGATAGATGATAGATAGATAGATAGATAGATAGATAGATAGATGATAGAGAGAAAGATAGATGATAGATAGATGATAGATAGATAGATGATAGATAGATAGATAGATAGATAGATAGATAGATAGATAGATAGATGATAGAGAGAAAGATGTGGTTGCTCTATATTTACAACATACATATCAAATTTTCTGCCAGAAATATAAAACTCAAAGAAAAAAATAAATGCTGTTTTCCACCTCTGATTCCCTATTTTCATTTTTAATAATTTTTTATTTAAAACTAGTCAGAACATGTTGGGAGGGAAACAAATAAATTTGAATGCATTCATTAGCATGTTTTACAGCAAAGATATATAGTAAATACTACTTTAAACTTTCTCAAATATAAAACATGTCAATGAAATTTAATCAGTGATAGAATAATACTGTGAAAACATAAGAGGAAAAAAAACAAGATTTTGTCTAAGCAAGAAAAGGCAAGATGTAGCAAAAATAATATTTATTTAACAACATCCTTAGTAATTTGAGCACCAAAGCAATTGAAACATTCATGAAGATAAAAAGTTATTTTCCTACATAAACAAAATTCTTATTTTATATAGTAAAGTGAATAATATTACTTTTAAAGAATTATAAATAAATAGAAATATTTTGTGTCATGTTATAGGAGCAGATAGACCTTGGTCGCATTGTGTATTTTGTCCCTGTCTCTCAGATCCCAGATATCCTTGTTGATTTTGTTAAAATGACTAAAATAGGTTATTGGTAGTATAATTAATAACGTGTGAAATTCATTAAGATTCCCCCCATTATTTCTTATTTTCCTTAACTTTCGATCAATGCCTACATTATGTGCTGTCTAAGTTTCATAAATACATTTTTAATATATTTTTATTGATTTCAGAGAGGAAGGGAGAGAGAAAGAGAGAGAAACATCAATGATGAGAGAGAATTATTGGGGACCGAACCACAACACTGGGCATAAGCCCTAATCAGGAATAGAACCAGTGATCTCTTACTTCCTGGGTCCATGCTCAACCACTGAGCCACACCCAGCTGAGCCTAAATATTTATGTCACTAGTGTTTTGCCCACACAACGTGTTCAATGTGATCAAATGCAAGTGCATTTTTACCTCCTATTCCCTCTTCAAATTTTATTCAGTGGAATAATCTTCCCCTAGCCTAAAATAAGAACTACAGTCAGTCATTAGTTTTATTCCCACTCTTAGATAATAGAAATTTCTAAGCAACTTTAATCAATTAATTCTAATATTTGGTATTAATCCATAATTCAACTTTCAATGAAAGGTAAAACTGCTCTTAACCCCATCAACGTTGCCCTGTAGATGACTGTCACCTGTGGAAGTGGAAGAGCTGTGGGGAGCTCTAGTCCTTACCCCACTAACTTCTTTCCTCATTCACTCAGTGATTTTTTTGGTCCCATCACAGTCAAATCAGAGGGAAAGTGTAAAAATATGAATAGACTGTTCTAACATGGAAAGGTGCTTTTGAATTTTCTAGGTCTTCCACTATCATGGAAGACTTTTTTGGATCCTTTAGGGAGTCCCAATACCAAAGCCCTTCATTGACTACTTCATGTCACAGGCAAAGTATTTATTTACCAACCTGGCCATGCCCCCCTGTAGCTCTGTCCCTGATTACTGGCTGTTAAGACCATATATTTTGAAGTAAAATAAATTTGGACTTAAATCTTGATTCCATTACTGTGAAACTAGAACCCTTAGGCAAATTATTTTTATTCACTAAATTCAAATTGTGTGTGTGTGTGTGTGTGTGTGTGTCTGCTAGGTATTTTCCACTAAGAATAAAAACTAAATGTCAGAGATTTGAAGCCTAGAAAATACTGTGAAAGCATTTCTGAGACCCACTTGCCATTTTGTCATTGAAGGTCAAGTTCAAATTACAATCAATGGAAGAACTTGTACAAGAATTAGAAGGAAAGTGAAAAGCCATTATACTGTTATAATGGTAACAACTATATGTTGAGGTATAATTCATCTATGAAGATTTTAGTACCATCAGGAGAACTCCTAAAAAATCATCTGCTTTAATATTGCAGACAATAGCGAGCACCAACATTTTCCTATCATTTTAAGAATTTCTAATTTCCTCACATCCAGTACTGGTTTTCTCTGGACTTTACTTCCTGCCCTACAGAATCTCTCTAAGTAAATTATCTATCAAATCCATTGCTATTAACTAAGTTGAGTAATAAGTGAGCAAAATTTTAAAGTAATGTTGTCTGTTTTATAGAACTGTAATGGGAAAGGTATGAGATAAAGCATTGAGCACAGGGCCTGTGCTGTCATCACTATAGTTTTACCATTGATTGAATGCCATACCTGACCCAACTTCCCTGGTTGGACACATAATCAACTACTGTTCCTAAGAGAAATAAGCTGATACATCAGACTTGAGATTTCCAAGTGGTTTGATCATAGGCATCAGAAACCATCTTGAAATAGCACCATTTGGAACTTTGGACTTGAAGCTTCAGAATTATCTTTGGCTAAAAGTTTTTATAACATATCACAGTTATGTTCATTCTCTCACTGCAGAAAAATCCCTCTCATATGTTTGTCTTCATTTCTAAGGGCACTACAATAATACAGCAATAGTGAAATGTAAGAGATATATTTCATCATCCAGATACCCAGCAGAGTGCTGGTTCATAGTAGGCTTTCAATCATAATTACTTTCTCTTTGCCATAATACTTTTTATATTATTATAAATGTCTCTAATTGGTGTCCTCGTAAGAATGTCTACTTGGGAACCTTGCCTCTGTTATCTCTTGATTCTCATCTATATTGCATTCTATGTTCAAATTAATTTTTCTAAAAGAGCCTTCCAAGTACTCACAAAAAAATTCAAATACCCACAGAATAAATCTGTGCCTATGTCTCAAGGATCAAAGTTTTCCATAATCTACCTATGTCTGTCTAATTCTTTCTTTATAACTTATTAGAGGCCCAGTGCATGAAATTTGTGCACTAGTGGGGGAGGGTGTCCCTCAGCCCTGCTTGCACCCTCTCACAGTCTGGTTCCCTTCCCTCCTTACTGCCCATTTGCTGGCTCCTTACTGCTTGGCTCACTGCTCCTTAGTGCTGCTGTGGAGGTGGGAGAGGCTTCTGGCTGAGTGGTGTTACCCCTGTTGGAGTGCACTGACCACCAGGGGACCGCTCCTATATTGACCATCTTCCCCCTGGAGGTCAGTGCACATCATAGTCACTGGTCGTTCTGGACATTCCACCATAACAGTTGCTCAGGCTTTTATTATGTAGATTTTTCTAGTACAACTGGACTAGCTACTATTCCCTGGTAAGAACCACATTTTATATATCTGCTTTCACCATTTGGCCTTCTGCCTAAAATGCCTTTCTTCCCATCTTTACTGTAATTGTACCTATCTCCCAAGGTTATTCAAAGTTTATGTTAATGAAGCCATGGCCAAAGTGAACTCTCTCTCCTTTGACCCTTTCTTACGGTTAAATTGACTATAGTATGCCTTTTGTTATAGTAATTTGTATTTGTATTTTTTTAATGTATTCTAGTTAATTATTTTGGCTTTTCTACCATGAGACTGAGATGAGAACTACATTTAAATTCTGGTACAAAAATACACAACATAGCTAAAAATGATTAAGATCATTAGCTAAAAATTCAGTCCTGAGTTAAACTTTTACCTCTTCTACTTCCTAATAGGATGACTATACTGATATATCACAGGTTTATCTAAGCCTCTGTTTTTAACTTAAAAAAAATGGATAAAATTATATTCTCTTAAAGCACCATATACTATTTGATCAATCAATAAATAGTTCCTTTCATTTTCCTAACATTGATTTAAATAAAAAAAACTGATATTACAAACACATATCTGTTTTTTTGTTGTTGTTTGTTTGTTAATCCTCATCCCAGGATATTTTTCCATTGGTTTTTAAGAAGAATAGAGGAGAGAGGGAAAGACAGAGAGAAACATCAATGTGAGAGAAACACATTGATCGGCTGCTTCTTACACACGTCCCAACCAGAGCCCAGGCCAGGGAGGAACCTGCAACCAAGGTATATGCCCTTGACCAGAATCAAATCTGGGATCCTTTGGTCCACAGGCCAATGCTTTATCCACTGAGCCAAACCGGCTTGGGCAACACATAAGCTGTTTTCATTAGGAGTCCATTTTATAACCTATAAGATGCTTCGACACTGTAAACTCTTAATTTTTTGCATATATATAATTGCCACTGTAATACATTTACAATAAGTTTCACAGCAGCTAAACCACTTAGAACAGAATGATTTCCTCAGTCTTTATAAAATTGAGAATTTCCTGTTTCCAGAATGGCTTTCTGGCTTTCTTCCTCCTTCCTTCCTCCCTCCCTCTTTCCTTCCCTCCTTCCTTTAGTTATTTGTTTATTTATTTTTAATATTTACCCTGTTTATTTCTATTTCCCAATGAAAATCTTTCTTTTGGACCTCATGTATCAAGAGACTACTCATTTCTCCACTCTTCAAATTCTGTGTGTCTCAGACTATCCTATCCTTTTTGCATTGGTCTAGTTGACCAAAGGATTGCCTTGGTACACATTTATCAAATATAACATTAAACATGGTTCCAAAAAGTAAAGTATATCATTTCCCTAAGGGAAGAGATGCATTGACTCATTCACTCACACATGAACAATCTGGATTTTGCTTGATTAGGGGTTTTATGTCCAAGGTAACCTGAAAGGGCAAAGTATTTCTCATGCCAAATTTTATAGGACACAACTGACCAATTAAAAACAAAACAAAATAAGGGAGTCAGCATTTGTGTGTCCCTTCAGGAGGCATCATGTCAGCAACTTATTCTTCACTGCAGAGTTTTAACACACCATTAGGCAGCAGACATGGCCAAACTGATGTTACTGTGACTTTTCTTTGCTGTTTCTAGCACCTTTGGACCCTACATCAGCAAAAGAACAGTAACTGCCTGTATAATCATAGAAAACAACAAGGAAGAGCCGTGGACTTGGAATTAGATTACTTATTTAATATTTCAATATTATTGATCAATTACTATGCTAGATGTTGAGGAAATTCCAGTTCAGGGTATGTGTAGTAGATAGTACTAACTCAGAGAAATGGAAGCAACAGACATAACACAAGTGTGACAACTGAATGTAGAAAGTGAGATATGACAAAATGCTACAAGTCACTCATATGTCAGAGGTATTTATGGGCCTATTCTCTATCTGACTGGTTATTGAAGTTTTTTCAGGCCCTTAACCATTATTACTCTAGAGCTTATCTCCTAGATGTCATCTAGATCAAGGTCCTTCTTCATGTCAGTTCATCTTGTCCAGTACAAAATTAAAGTCTTTCCCATCACTTCCAAAGCTTTCATCTTCATTTTATTACAGAACTACTATGACATATGCTATTACAGTAGCTCTTTGGAGACAACTTTTAGCTAACTCAATTGTTATCTGGAGCCATTTTCTAAGCAAGTTTTATATAGTTTTACCATAGATTGAAAACTGAACCACACTTTATATCCACTTCAGTTGAGACTCAAAGAACAAAGTCTTCTAAAAATAGTCCATAATTGAGCCAAAAGACAAGCTAGTTGTTACTATCCCTAATAAAGACACTATGGACTAATCACTGATGAGAAAGGAACAGAAGAGTAATATCCAAATGGAAGAGCTGGCAAAAGATATTACAAATAAAATTTCAAAATAAATAATATGTGAGACCAATAAATATAACTTTTTCAATTCCATCAGTGATTTAAAAAAAGAGTAAATAAAATGAAATATCCATTTTCACTTGCAATGTCAGCAAATATTCTTCAAGAACAGCTTCTATGTGTGAACATATACTTCTCCTGGGAGCACTGGTACATGTCTAGGGAACCTTCATGTACCAAAATTCCAACTTTAGTAATTTATTGAAAAAAATCACAGATGCAGAAAATGTTTTGTACAAGAATATTCTTTTAAAATACTGTTATTTAAATAATAATAGTATGATAGTGACATAACGTGGAGGCATCTGGCCCTATACAACGTACTTATTTATATTACTTAGTTATAATATAAAAAAAGAGAGAACAAGTGTAAGTAAACATGAAAGGGGTGCATCATATGCATAAAATTTCAAAATGAAAATAAAACCCACTATTATTGATCTTTTCTTAACCACTGCTTTGTCAATTCTAAACATCACTGATAAAAATGCTCCTCCACAAAAATCTTTTGTTTACATTCTAAGCAGCTGTTGTGATTACTATTGATATTTAATAATGGAGATATCAATTAAGGTTTTTAAAAATCATTTTTAATAAACATTTTTTGTTTATCAAGTTAATTTTTCAAGCTCCCAGTTATACAGCTAACCTCCCACAAACATGGACTTACTACTAGTATAAGCATTTATTTAGAGAATAACACCTAATTATTTTAAGTCATTGCCCTCAATTCAGGTACAGGTTGTATCGCCAAACCGTGCTACGTATTCCTATATTTATATTTGAAATAAACAATGATAGAAGAAGAAACACAGAACTAGAGTTACTTAAATTCTGTTATTTTATGTATTTACTAGAGGCCCAATGCACAAAAATTCTTGCAAGAGTAAGCCTTCCTTCCCCCGGCTGCCGGCACCAGCTTCCCTCTGGCACCTGGGACCCAGGCTTCTCTACTCCAGCCCCTCATGGGCACCGGGACCAGGGCTGGCTTCTCTGGGGGCCCCGCTTCCTCAGGAAGGATATCTGGGTCTAATTAGCATATTACTCTTTTATTGTTATAGATTGTAAGGTGCTGGCAAGATAGGTTTCAATCTGAGATCTCTTAGCTTGTAGACAGCCACCACCTCCCAGTGTGCTCATATGACCTCTGATCTCATCATAAGTGCCCCACCTTCATGGCTTCATCTAACCCTAATTATAACTCCTCTGGGCCCCACCTCCGAATACTATTACATTAAGGGTAAGGACTCCAACACAT
>PVJC01038410.1:0-16769 GCA_004026665.1 Murina feae | reverse complement strand
AGGGAGAGAGAGAGAGAGAGGCTCTTCACATTACTGAGGCAGACTGGCTAACAATGTGCTTGGGGGTAAAAACACTTTTAGCACATATTCTAGATGATTCTTTGTACATTACAGTATGTGACCACTGTAATGGTCAAGCACAGATTACTCACTCTTAGGGTGCTCCCACCTCCCCAAAAGCTAAGATTTGGCCTCAGCCTGTTTCTCCACAAAAGATATTCTTTTTAAAAATATATATTTGTATTGATTTCAGACAGGAAGGGAGAGAGAGAAACATCCATGATGAGAGAATCATTAATCGGCTGCCTCCTTCACACCCGCAACTGGGGATTGAGCCTATAACCCGGGCATGTGCCCACTGACCAGAATCGAACCTGAGACCCTTCAGTCTGCAGGCCAACACTCCACCCACTGAGCCAAACCAGCGAGGACCCATAGAAGTTATTCTGGCTTTAATGTGATTTAGCTGATATCTAAACTAAGGCTGTTCACAAGGTGCTCTTTTTAGATGATGCATAAGGTACTTTTGAAGCATCACTGGACTCGCCATCTGGTGGTCACAGAAGGAATGGCGTATTTTCCTGAGAGGAAATGGTAAAGTGGGAGTTGTCAGTATTTCCTTGGTATCTTGAGTGACTGGCAATCACCGTCTCTCTTTTTCATCTGTTGTGCTCTGTGTTTTTTCTATATCAGCAGAGAATTCCAACACACAGCTGTGGCATGTACTTACACTTTCAAACAGAAATGATTTTCATTAGATGATCTAGCCCAGCAAACTTTTTCTGTAAAGGGCCAGACAATAAATATTTTAGGTTCTGTGAGCCATATGGTCTCTGTTGCAATTACTCAACTCTGCCATCGTAGGATGAGAGCAGTCACAGAAAATATGTACCCAAATGGACACGGTGTGTTCCCATAAATCTTTGTTTACGGCCACTGAAATTTGAATTTCATGTCATTTTCTCAGGACACGAAATATTATTCATAGTTTTTTTCACCATTTAAAAATTCCACAGGCATTCATTCTTAGCTCCTGGGTCTTGTAAAAACAGGCAGCATGCAGGATTTGGCCCATGCTAACTCCTGACCTGGCCTAGAAGCTTCCCTATTTGCTGCCTCCCTTCAGGGTGATTGTGAAGAATACCTACTGCATATCTGCACTGTGTGTCTTTTATTTGTGTCTCCACATATTAAAGAAAAGTGGGCCCTGGCTGGTTTGGCTCAGTGGATAGAGCGTCAGCCTGTGGACTGAATGGTCCTGGGTTCGATTCTGATTAAGGGCACATGCCCAGGTTGTGGGCTCAGTCCCCAGTGTGGGATCAGTGATTCTCTCTCATCATTGATGTTTCTCTCTCTCTCTCTCTCTCTCTCTCTCTCTCTCTCTCCCTCCCTCCCTCCCTCCCTCCCTCTCTCTCTCTCTCTCCCTTCCTCTCTGAAGTCAATAAAAATATTTTTTAAAAAGAAAAGTGGGCCAGTGTAACTAATGTCCATCTGATCCAGAAACCTGCAGAGCCCTGACAAAGACAACTATGAAAAGCAAATAATAAGCTGAGCAAGGGACCTCCTATAGGCCATTTCTTCTAAAGATGAGCTCACAGACTTTCCTATTTTATTTATTTTTTTTATGGAGCTTGGGGTAATACTACTCTATTTTTTTCTCATGAATTTCAACAGGAAAAGGGTGCTTGACTCACAGGGAAGAACTGGCTGCCCTCCTCCCTGGCTTACTGGTAGGTCTACTTTGATCCTTCACGTCCATCCCCACATCATCCCCAAAGTAGTCTATAAATGGGTATTATTCTTTTGCAAAAAAAAAATCAACTAACATTTTATAGAAGGATGCCACAAGCCGGGCTGGCATGGCTCAGTAGTTGATCATTGATCTGCGAATCAGGAGGCCATGGTTCAATTCCTGGTCAGGGCACATGCCCTGAGTGTGGGCTCGATCCCCAGTAGGGAGCGTGCAGGATGCAGCCGATCCATGATTCTCTCTCTCACTCTCCCTTCCTCTCTGAAATCAATTTAAAATACATATTAAAAAAAATAAAAGTAACACAATACCCCAATTTTAGGTGATAATGGGGACATGATTATGGGTAAAGGTAAAACCAGTAAAAAAAAACTAAAAAAAAAAAACAGAAAACCCTTCTTCATTATTGAGAATCAAACTAGCAGTTAGTGGCTTTGGTAGACTTGGTCCATAGTTCTCGTTGGCTTCACTTCTTTGGGACTTCATTTCATATAGCGTTAAATCTGGAGAAGACCTGAAAATCACACCATCTCCGTTCCTTGCTTTGCCAATCGACCAGTCTAGGCCCAGAGAGATAAACTGAGCAGCACCTCCCACTCCTCCCCATGCACTTCTGCTTTTCCTCTGAAGACCACGTATTTAGATGTCTCATGATTTGGGATGACAAAATATTGATTTCATTTCAGCACCTCCCCCCTTAACAGCAGTAGACTTTAGGGTCTTCTGAAATGATTACAATAGCAAGTGCATTAGCTTTCTATGACTCCTATAATAAATTACCACAAACTCAGTGGCTTAAAACAATACATTTGTTCCTATTCTCTTACAGTTGTAGAGTCAGAAGATGAAAATGGGTCAGCAGGACTGCCTTCCTTCTGGAAGCTCTAGTGGATAATCTGTTTCTTTGCCTCCTCCAAGTGTTAGAGAGGCTTCCTGAGTTCCTTGGTTTGTGGCTCTGCCTTACTCTGGTTGACTTCCCTCTTCACACTTTGTAATCGGGCATTTTCCCAACAAATCGCGTCGTAACGGGAAGAAAGAAATCCAATAATGGTCTGACTTTGCAAAGTCTATCTGAGCTGTCTTGCACATTTTCGTTGTTGAAATGCCAGGCCCTCCATATTTGATGGAATCTGTCTCTACTCATCGTTTTTGGAAAAAACTCATCTCCTGCGCTTTGGTATAAAAAACGATATGAGTTTACTCGTTTCACTCGTTTCCCACAAAAAATGTGTTCACATCTTCTTCTCTGCCTCTAGTCCTCCTGACTCCGTCTTAGAAAGACCCCTATGATACCATTGGGCCCATGCCGATAATCTAAGATAATCTCTCCACCTCAAGAGCCTTAACTTAATCACACCTGCCAAGTGTGATTTGCTGTGCAGGGTACCATATTCACAGAGTTCTGGTATAAAGATGTAGACATATTTGGGGGCTATTA
This sequence comes from Murina feae, assembly GCA_004026665.1. Classification (NCBI taxonomy): domain Eukaryota; kingdom Metazoa; phylum Chordata; class Mammalia; order Chiroptera; family Vespertilionidae; genus Murina; species Murina feae. The sequence goes on along the minus strand of PVJC01038410.1, from coordinate 13,581 downwards.
TTCTTCCTAGCACAGAAGTATTGGCTGCACTTCTCATGGATGACATGTCTTCCATTATTATCTTGTGGTATAGGTAAAACATTTTATTGCAATCTTAATTTTTTTCAAGTGTATGTCTTCTCACCACCATTATTACTGTAGTTTCCTTGAGAGTAGAGATTCTTCCTTAGGTGCCTTTTTTTATCCTCCAAGGTCAGAACTTCACATGTTGTAGCTGCTTGGCAATACTGAAGCACCCAACTGGATTTTGTCTAAGACTGTACTATATCAGAGGATGAACTTGTTGTAGGTCCCTGATATTTTCCTCCATAGAACATATACATCCACTTCAAAAAATGTGTAAGAGTTACTGCCACCAGCACATTTACAAAATGACTATTGTAGGTAAAGAACAAGGTATAAAATAAATTAAGCTGCTTGAAATCTGTAATTCTTTCTTCAATCTTGTGTATTTTCTCTGTATTCTTCTACATTTTCTTTGACTGGTTGACTCTAAGTCATAAGTCAATCCCTCACATGTGGAAAGTTAATTGTGGTCTTCACATACTGAAACTTAAGTGATGCTTTATGATGGCAATGATATATACCATACTGAAATGTAATATATAGTCAACATATACATTCCAAGAAGCTTCTATTTGTGAAGTTTCCATATTATCAATGTTACTCGTTAACTCCTCAAGCATTCTGAAGTGTGTGTGTGGGTGGGGGTGGGGGTGGATTCTTAAAGGTGATTGAAAATGGACCCAAAGCTGTGCATATGCAACATGGATTTCTGAACACATCACCAATATTTGGAGAGCCAGCAAGGAGCTGGGACATGCGGGAGGCAGCCAATTAATGATCCTCATCATTGATGTTTTTTCTCCCTCCCTCTCCCTCTCCCTTCCTCCTGAAATCAATAAAAAATATATTTTAAAAAATAAAATTTTGCAGCACACAAAAAATATATTTTTGGCCAAACTGACAAAAAAATGGGTATGATTTGACTCACTCACACTGGATGGCTATTGTTTATTGGCTGCTGTCATTTTTTTATTTGATGACCTAAGGGAGAAGAGGTCAGGGTCCCTGACTAAATAGTCAGGTGCTGCGTGTTTTAAACATTTTTGCCGCACACTGGGTGAGAACCCCTGAGCAGCAGTCCTGATGGCCATGTCTCCGACATGCTCATACTTGCACACCAACCTGTGTCACAGCCGCGATGGCAATATCCGGGCTTCCTGCCCTGCTCTCAAATGTAACCCCATCTTCTATCTATTTTCCATCCTGTCTCATTGTAAACGTTTTGTTTTGTTCTCCAGCCAGTTGCTCCTTTTTCCCAGGGTCCCATCAAGAAGCCCCGCTGTCTTGGATTTAAGCAGCCCGTTAGATGGAACAGTATCAAAGGCTTTGTGAAAATTGAGATTATCCATGTTGCATGCATTACCGTTTTCCAATGTGTCTGTAGGCTGCTCCAAAGTATACAAAAGAGCCGGTGCAGTTAGATAGATAACATCTTTCTACATAAACCCCCTCACTCTGTCTTCTTGAGGCCAAAACACCCATCTAAGAGGGAAGGAGATGCTTGTCAAATATGTTCTGAATGCAGTCCAAATATTTGGATGCTTGGCATCATGTCCACAGCCATCTGGCGGGCTGATAAATTTCTCTTCTAGATACTTCGGTGGTGTGTAGCCAGAGCTTCTGAGTTGTGTTGGAAAATTAGCAAATGTGGTTTGCTCAGAGTTAACTAATGTTTAATGAGCCCCTAACAAGATCACTCATTCGACCCTAGCCAGTTTGGCTCAGTGGATAGAGTGTTGGCCTGTGGACTGGAGGGTCTCAAGTTCAATTTCGGTCAAGAGCACATGCCCGGGTTGTGGCTCGGCCCCCAGTAAGGGGTGTGCAGGAGGCAGCCAATCAGTGATTCTCTCTCATCATTGATGTTTCCATCTCTCTCTCCCTCTCTCTTCCTCTCTGAAATCAATAAAAATATATTTTTAAGAAATCACACATGCAATATATATTTGATCCTCATGAGCATCCTATAGGGTATGCTTTTATTCCTATTTTACAAATAAGAGAAATGAGTCTCAAAGGCTAAGATCACAAAATAAATGGTAGGTTTCAATGTGAACTGGGGTGCTGACTCCTCATTCAGTCTCTCTCCTTTACAACACAGAGGAAGAGCACAGGGTCCCACACCCAAGATACAAGTTTTCATTCTCAGTAAGTAACTCTCCATTGTTACTACTAAAACTGTGGTCCTTAAATCGATGATGCCAGCAATATATATAAGCTTGTTAGAAATGCAGAACCAGGGTCCATTGCCAACCTACAGAATCGGAATTTGCACTTCTTTTTTTAAAATATATTTGTATTGATTTCAGAGAGGAAGGGAGAGGGAGAGAGAGATAGAATCATCAATGATGAGAGAGAAACACTGATTGGCTGTCTCCTGCACGCCCCCTACCGGGGATCAAGATGGCAACAAAGAATGGAAGCCAGGACTCTCCAGTCTGCAGGCAGATGCTCTATCCACTGAGCCAAACCAGCTAGGGTGGAATTTGCATTTCAACAAGGTCCCCAGTTGATTCCTGTGTACATTAAATTGTGGGAAGTGCTGGTTCTTCAGTGCTGTAAATGTGGAAAGATAATCACCTAGTTGGTCACTATAACGATGGTTCCCTCTGTTATGGGGAAAGGGGATTTTCATTTCAGGACAGGTGGAAGGTTGCATATGTATGCTGGATAGTCAAAGAAGTGTTGGTCAGTCGGCCCTTGTTATCCATTTCTATTCCCTCTTCTATTTTACTTAGACTCTGCCATTAGCTGTTCTTATATGACAAGAGTACCAGCTGGAAGTCCAAGCTGAAAGTGAGACAAGGCCCATCGCTCTGATCCGGTGCAGACTGCAAGCATCAGACAGGCATGAATGAGCGTGTGTGGCTGCTGGCCTCTGTCTTCCAGGGTCTACTCCCCAGCTTCCTGGGTATGAGTCAACAGTGACACTTTGTGGCTATAGTGACAGCAGCTTCTAAAATTCCAAATCACGGATAAAGTGTGTCACTTTGAAATCAACAGTTCAGTGGCAACCTATGACTTTCACTCCTCAATCCCTTTCAATCACTTCATTGTCATCTAAATCCCTTTGTTAAAGTCTCTTTATGCCAGAAATAGAGTAAATTTATACTTCCTGCATCAAATTCTGATGGATACAAGAAGGTATTGTACATCCATATGTAGGGATAGTATATATCCACCAAAAAAATGATACAGCTCTCTGTTTCTATATGGAACAAGCTACACAATATATTATTATATCTTTTTAAAAATACACTTTTATTAATTTCAGGGAGGAAGGGAGAGGGAGAGAAACATCAGTGATGAAAAAGAATCATTGATTGGCTGCCTCTTGCACATTCCCTACTGGGGATCAAGCCTGAAACCCACACGTATGCCCTTGGCCAGAATCAAACCCTTCAGTCCACAGGCTGATGCTCTATCCACTGAGCAAACCTGGTTATGGCACACAATATATTAAACAATTGCCTTAGTCCATTCAGGATGCTATAACAAAATACCACAAACTCGGAAGCTTAAAAACAACAGGAATCTGCCAAAACCAGTTTGGCTCAGTGCATAGAGCATCGGCCTGCAGACTGAAAGGTCCCGGGTTTGATTCTGGTCAAGGGCATGTACCTTGGTTGCAGGCACATCCCCAGTAGGAGGTGTGCAGGAGGCAGCTGATTGATGTTTCTCTCTCATCGGTGTTTCTAACTCTCTATCCCTCTCCCTTCCTCTCTGTAAAAAATCAATAAAATATATTTTTTTTAAAAACAGGAATCTGTTTCTTACAGCTCCAGAAGCTGGAAGTCTGAGACCAGGATATCAGTATGGTCAGGTATTGGCCCTCTTTGGGGTCAGAGACTTCTCTTTGTATCATCACGTGGGGTCTCCCTCCTAAAGACACCAATCCTCACCATGAGGGCTCTGCCTTGTGATCTAAACACTCCCCGAAGGCCCACCTCCTACCATCACCTTGGACATTGGTTTTCAACGTATCAATTCTAGAGCAAACATTCAATCTCTAGCAGTAATAAAAGCATGACCCACAATAATAATGCACATAGTACCACACAGTGCCTCGTGCGTGTGCCTATACATGCATAGAATGAATCTGCAAAGATATAAAAAATCATAACAGAGGTTCCCCTAAAAAGAGAAATTAGGCGCCTGGGAATAGAAAGCAAAGGAGACTCTGCACTCATTACTCTTTGTGTCTTTGGAATTTTGTACCAACTGAATATATTACTTATAACAAAGTTTATGGAAGAAAGAAATTAAAAAGAATTCCTGGTATAGGATGAGAAGAAAAGGAGGTCATCAGAGATCTTAATGAAAGACTTTTTTATTGATTTCAAAGAGGAAGGGAGAGTGAGAGATACACAAACATCCATGATGAGGAATAATCATTGACTGGCTACCTCCTGCACGCCTCACGCTGGGGATTGAGCCCACAACACTGGCATGTGCCCTGACCGGGAATCAAACCGTGAGCTCCTGGTTCATAGGTTAATGCTCAGCCACTGAGCCACACCAGCCAGGAAGAGGAAAGACATTTTAATGGCACACATAATGCATCCCTCTGGGGAATATGAAGAAATTATTGGATTGAAAGAAGAAACACAAGTGTACCTTTCCCTAAGGCTGTATTGCTTGTTTAAATGTTCAGAGTCAATTCAGGTGGACTCTAAAGATTTAAATCCTGTTGGGGACACCTACCTACTGCTAAGACAGGCATATCAATAAATTGTTGTGATTAAAACGCCTATATGTTGCTTATTAAATGACATTGTTTCTCAGGCAGAATGGTCAGTTACTGAAATTTAGAACTTACCTGCTAACAAACATAACTTCCTAGAAAATAACTTGGTTCCCAGTAGGATATGGTCTTTCATTTCCAAACTAGTGGCACATTAAAAGGGAATTAATTAGAGGAAGTATTTCAATTGCCCTTTCTCTATAATAGATGTGTGAGAGATTAAAGAAAATTAGTAAAATGTATATGAAAATCTCCCTCCTGTCAGAGTCTGGGGCATACCGCAGGACCCAGAGTCAAGTCCCCACCCACCCACATGTGCCTCAAAATTACGCAAGTCCCAGACCCGGCCGGCCCCATCCCTGTCAAGCCCCACAAGGCAAGGGATACAGCCTCAGGTCCCCCAGCCCAGTGCTGGGCAGGGGGTGCAACCTCAGGTCCTCTTTCAAGCCCTGCCAGGTAGGGGGCATGGCCTCGGGTACCCTGGCCCTGGCGTGATGGTGTGATGATGTGATAACTATTTGTATATTAGCTCTTTATTATATAGGATTATAACTCTAGTCCTTTACTACCATCTTTTTGTTTTGTTTTGTTTTTTGTTAATCCTCACCCAAGGATATTTTCCCATTCATATTTTTAGGGAGAGTGGAAGAAAGAGGGAAAGACAGAGAAAAAGTGCAATGTGATAGAAACACTTTGATTAGTTGCCTTTGCCCTTGACTGAAATCGAACTTGGGACCCTTCAGTCTGCAGGCTGACACTGTATCCACTGAACTAAACTGGCTAGGGCTACTACCATGTTCATAAAGTCTTTAAGAGGTTAATGATTGCTAGTAATTAGGAAGGTAACATGGCTGTCTTCCTTTTGTATATGGAAAATGAGATTCAAAGGATTTGAGTGTTCTCAAAGTTAAAGAAAGAGCGATTGGGAGGAAAGAGTGATATCATGGATTTTAGGTTGACTAGGTTATGATTTCTTCCACAAAATTTACATTAACACTCATCACCTTCCTTTGTCTTTCAGAATAGATAACTCAGCCACACTTTTTGCCCCTTAGAACTTATAATCTGGTCTAAGCAACATTGATATGGATTTTCAGTGATACAGACATACATCTATATGTAATTCCATAAGCTTTACCATCCTCACTTATGAAAGAACTTAAAAATCAGAGCACCATAAGCTGATCCATGATTCACTCTCATCATTGTGTTTCTATCCCTCTCTTCCTTTCCCTTCCTCTCTCTGAAATCAATAAAAACATATTTTGAAAAATCAAAGCACTGTACATTTTGCTGTTTTCATGCTCCCTTTGGAAGGTCTGCTGGTCCTAAGTCTGTGAGAAATCTATCTGCAAAATAGTCAGTTCTCATTTTTAAATCACTTGAAAATGTAAGCTAATAAAAGTGAACTAATATTTAGGTCTAGTTGAAATAACACAGTTTAAACAACAAGTAAAAAATGCATGACTTGTCCCAAGTGCTATTTTACAACATCAGTTTATTATAATCCTAAAAACTGTGTTTTTAAACATTGTTGGATGAACATTTTTAAAGATTTCCAAAAAAGGGAAGTTTGATAGCACAAATCTATTTGGTCAGAGACACTGTCTTTATAGGGAATCTAGGAGCTTTCTGTTTATAAAATGAATCCAGTATTATTTGTATTTTTTCCTTTGGGATATAAACAAGGGAAGAATGGTAGAAAAGATTCAAGACAGTAAACTATAAAGTTATCACATTTAATCTATCCATCTTAGTGAGAAGAACCGATGATGTTTATAAGATAGGTGACTTAGATCAGCCACAATCCAGTACAAGAGTTTAGGAAAGACAGTGAGATCATGTGACATCCATAACATTTTTTCCACTGTCAACTGAAGTCAAAGGGGCCTCACTAGATGTTAAGCAACTCACGAAGCTCCCTCTGAGCAGGCTTTGTTCGCATCTTCTAAATACTTGCACATGCTCCTTTCTTCTCTAAGTCTCTCTTCCCTTTCAGCACAGTATCTCCTCCAGAAAACCCTTCCATGACCTTCAGACATGACCTTGCTTGCCCCTTTATGTGTTCCTCTAACACTCTCTCCTTTCTCTGTCATTCATTACATTACTTTTCTTTGCCGAGTTTGCAAATTGGTCTAGCCATCTAGACCAAGCATGTCAAACTCGCGGCCCACGGGCTCATGTGGCCCACAATGAATATTTTTGCAGCCCAGCCAATATAACAGTATGGAATGTTTTAATAAAAATTTCATAACTTAATTTTTACAATATCCCATTATACATAACTATTAATAACAAACTACAATGTTCATTAATGACTGATGACTATCATCGTGTTGCATTCATTTCCCTTACGCACAGGCACACCATTTCTCTCCACTAATACCAGCAGCGAATACTTTAGAGCCGATGGCCATGTCATGAGTCTTGGACTGACTTGCTTGGTGTGCGCAACAGGAAATATTTCCTTTTCAGAGAACAAGAAAAATAGGTTTATTTGCATTATACTTATTAATTTGTGCAGTTATTCAGTGTCTGCTAAGTTAATGTTCAAGAAAAAATACTAGTTTTTATGAAAATGTTCTGTTATTTTATGTTAATGATGACTCATTTATTTCAGCCCTTTGCATTCAGCATGTCTCTATAGAAATAGACCTACATAGGGGAGGACGGGAGAAGGTTGGGGGGGAGGAAGAGACATATGTACTACTCTTTGTAATATTTTAAGCAATAATAATAAAAAAAAGGTAACAGTGAAAAAAAAGAAATAGACCTATGTTTCTATGAAAATGGAAGCTTTTGTATTTTGCAGCCCACATACACTTACACCTAGTTTATCTGGCCCGTGTTAGCCTTTGAGGGTGACATGCTTGGCCTAGACTGTAGCTTCCTGAGGTCAGGAACATGTGTTCCTGCTGCTATCTCTCGGTCTCTCCTTTAGTATGCAGTGCCTACAAACCACTTTTTTTTAAATTTAATATTATAAAAAAGAAGAGGATGGATGAATGGTCAACATGAGCACACTGCCTGGCCCTCTCTTTCCTGTTCTCAGTGTCTCTCAGTCACTGTGCTTCCCCTCCTAGGACACACGTCTTTTCCAAACTGCAGAATCTACGTTAAAGATTGATCGCAACAGAAACATTTGTCCCTGGTGTAAAAGTGCTGCTGGGGAGAAAACGTACAGGTCTCTTTAAGGCTGAAATAAATGAGTCATGGTTAACATAAAATAACATTTGGAGACATACATTATTATTTAGGTCAATTTTTTTTTAATGCTTTGATACTTAGGACCTTGTATGAAACCATTTTGTATCAATTTCTCTGGAATTCTGGCTGGAAGGGGACTTCAAATCTGGCTCTGGTAGCTGTCCTGAGTGTCAGTGTCCAAGACTGAAGCGGTTGTAACACTCAGCTCATGCACTTTGTCATGGAAATGCGCGCTTCTGTGCCAGCACTAATTTGATCTGTCACAGGTGCAGAGAGCAATGGTCACGCTGCACTATTAAGACGCAGACATCTGAAACCTCTTTAGACTTTTCCGGACCCTTTTCAAAGCTTGTAAAACCTGTTGGGATGTTAACAAGGAAACTGAGCAAGAAGCAGGAACTGGGATCCAAGGGGAAGGCCCGTGTATGGATGCGCCATCTTGGGCAAGCCCCTCAAGGCCCCCGGGCCTTCATTTTCTTGTTTTTCAGTGGAGATAATAACACCTACCTCGGAGGACTGTCTATGGGATTGGATAAAATGAGGACTAAAAAGCCCGTTGCATCGCTACTTCATAAATAGCTGCTGTTACTGATCATTTGGTTCTGTTACGCAGAGTAAGCCTTAGCTTCGAGCATTGCATCTTGGCTAAGAAGGCTGAGAACCAAAAGTTATTTTTGGCCTTGTCGCTGGGGACAAATCCACCACTGATGCTTTCCCTCAGACTTGCCAACGGGTGTAAATAATCACCTGCCTGGTCTTCACAAGCACCCACTGCCCCTGGCTAAGTACCGTGTCTGGAGGGAATGTCAAGTGTAGGCCGTGAGTAGGCCGCGAACATGATTATTTTTTAAATCCTCACCCAAGGATATTTTTCCATTGATTTTTAGGGAGAGCAGAAGAAATAGGGAGAGACAGAGAGAAACATCGATGTGAGAGAAATACATGGATGGGTTGCCTCCTACATGAGGAGCCTGAGGTGGGGAGGAGCCTGCAACCAAGGTGTGTGCCCTTGACCGGAATCCAACCCAGGACCCTTTGGTCTGCAGGCCAACACTCTATCAACTGAGCCAAACTGGCTAGGCCTGGCCATAAACATTCTTGACCATAGAACAGGAAACCTGGCAAGTACCTGCCTCAGTTTACCCCGCAAAACACTAGGCTGAGCCTGCACAATGAGAGTTCCAATTCTTCGGCGCACAGATGCTGGAGCCCAGCGCTGATGTTTTGTCTTAGTGGGTTGGAACTGCAAGCGTAAAGCTCCTCAGGTGAACAGGAATCCAAGTTCTGTCTTGTGATGCCTTTTGTTGTTTGTGTATCATGAACAGGTTTTCCAGGTCCATAAATATCTTTCTATAACATAGCGTTAAATGGCTTCATAATATAGATGTTCTGCTATTATTTGTTTCAGACTTGTGATTGGCTTCTAGTTCAAGCTGGACATCACATATTAACACCCTTGCTACTTACAGAGTGACCTTGACTTGACTGTTTAAAAAAATATATTTGTATTGATTTCAGAGAGGAAAGAAGCGCGGGAGAGAGATGGAAACATCAATGATGAGAGAGGATCATTGATTGGCTGCCTCCTGTACGCCCCCCACTGGGGATCCAGCCCAAAACCTGGGCATGTACTCTGGACCAGAACCAAACCCGGGACCCTTCTGTCTGCAGGCCGGCACTCTATCCACTGAGCCACACCAGCTAGGGCTTGACTTGACTCTTACTGCCCAAGCACAGCCTATGGTTTTATTTTGTTTTTAATCCTTACCCTAGGACATGCTTAGAGAGAGAAAGGGGGAGAGAGATGGAGAGAGAAACATCTATGCAAGAGAAATATTGATCAGTTGCCTTCCATGTGCACCCCGACTGGGGGGGTCAAACCTGAAACCCAGCCATGTGCCCTGACGGGGAGCTGAGTTGGAAACCTTTCAGTGCACAGGAGGACGCTCAACCAACCGAGCCCGCACGGCCAGGCCACCCCAGCCCGTGGCTGTGCGGGGAGCTTGCAATCTCACACCAAGTTGGCTAGCAATGCCATCTGTTAAATAAGAACGATCACAGTGCCAACTCGAAAGTTGTGGGGACAATTCAATCTGAACACGTAAAGGGCCTAGCACAGTGCTAGCGCAGTGCAAACACTTCACAAACCTTCCTAAACTCCGGAGGAAATAACAGAAGAAATGCGCAGCCTCTGGCGTGCAGGAACTGGCCAGGCTTTCACAGTGGGGCCTGGCTGTTCTCCTGCCCGTAAACAAGATCGCAGAATAGAAGGTAAGACCACGTCAGGGATGTACCTGGTGTTACACCTCATGTGATTACACATAAAACATGAATACTGTCCAAACCACACAATCCGGAACCGTCCCCCGCCCAGCAAATGAGTGACAGCTGCTTCTTTGCCAATTGGTGTCAGTGCTAGCCTAGTCTCCTCCTAGGTAAGAAGTACTCAAATACCCAATAAAATCCCCTCTTGCTGGCAGCATGCAGCCCACAGCTAAACCCTGACCCAAATCCCCTAAGGGAAGTCCGGGTTCTCTAATAAGTACTTTCTCCCTCCTCACTGATGCCCCATAGTTCCCCAAGGCATGCCTTCTCCCTGGCTGCAGGGTGCAACACTGCAGCGTGCTCCACCCAAGCTTAGCAAGATGCTCAACCACTGAGCCACACCGGCTGTGCAATTTTTCATCAGAATACTCATTAACCACAAAACACATTCTTAGAATGTAGGTCTGCATTGCACAGAAGACCAAAACAAGAAAGAAAAAGTATCCAGTTGTAAGGTCAAAGGTGCAAGGCCACAGGTGATTCCAATGTATAAATGGGTTGTTCCAGAAACTCATTTGCAGTTTGCTTCTGACACACAAAGAAGATTCCAATGGGAACCACATCGTAAGTGGCCAGCAGGCGAACCTTGCATCCCCAAAGCCTATTGAAGCCGGACTAGGCGGGAAGTGCTATTTCAAATGCACCATCACTTCTCTCCTTGTGTCCAGGTAAAAGTGCATTCTCACCAAGAGAGAGCCATCTCCCCAATATCACCGAGGTCAGCAGGACAGAGCCTGCCCGGCGCCAGCAGCCTTGTCACGCACAGAAGAGGTGTGACCGGGAAGACTGTGCTCAGGGCAAGAAGGCTGGAGTCGGCAGCAGGATGGGTTTAGCAGTGAGCCACCAACTCAGCAACGCACCGAGGCCCCAGGGGGTGGGGGTGACCCCGCCCTAGCGTGCCCTCCTCCTCAGCACACCTGGTGCCCAGGGGGCTGCAGCAGTTTCCCCGCCTTCCCACGCAGACTGTAAGCCCAGCGAGAAAGAGGGGAGTCTATCCCACATGGACCCCTTGCCTAGGAAGAGAGGAAGGGTTCCCTCTCCCCTGCTTTGGCCCCCTGAATCTGCAACAAAGTGTTGGAACCAAAATTCTAATGTTCAGCAACAGGTTTGGGTTGGTTTGGTTTTGAATCTTCACCTGAGGATACTTTTCCATTGGTTTGGAGGGAGAGCGGGAGGGAGAGGGAGAGACAGAGAGAAACATCGATGTGAGAGAAACACATCGATTGGTAGCCTCCCTCAGGAGCCTGCAACCAAGGTACGTGGCCCTTGACTGGGATTGAACCCTGGACTCTTTGGTCCGCAGGCTGATGCTCTATCCACTGAGCAAAACCGGCCAGGGTGGCAACAGGTTTTAATAGGTCCACAGCTGTATACTCAGAAGCCAGCCCTACTGCGCTAGGCTAATCAAGTCTCACCCCGGCCTGTACTCTTGCGGGAGGTCTCCCCTGAGAGCTTAGGAGGGCAAACACCTAAATGGAATGGGGCCCGACCAGGGCCACTGGGAAGCAAGTAACTAGACCTGCCACATGGCCGCCTTGCTATGGAGAAGGGACCACTGCAGGTCAACTACCCACTAGGTGGTGACCTCCAATGAGAAATAAAGATCTGTTAGAAATGATGTGCCCTACCAGCTAGGCTACCTACCCGGTTTGAGTCAGTGGATAGAGCGATGGCCTGCGGACTGAAGGGTCCCGGGTTCAGTTCCTGTCAAGGGCACATGTCTGAGTTGTGGGCTCGATCAATGGTTCTCTCTCATCAGTGACGGTTCTATCTCTCTCTCCCTTTCCCTTCCTCTCTGAACTCAATAAAGAACATGAAATAAAATGTAAAAAAAAAGATATGATGGCTCTCCATCCTCTAATCCCCTGCAAAAACTGGAAAACATAAGCTTCAGCTCAAGACTGTTACATTAATTAAACAAGGAAGGTTTTACTCTGAGGTGGCTCTAATGTCCCAGGAGCCTACGCAAGCAAACCGAAATCTAAGCCTGGAAAGGCCTCAAGATTACCATAGCCAAACGCCAAGGACAGCCAATCACAAACAGCCATCTGGGCTGCCACCACCGCCCATCCATCACTCCTTCCTTTCTTTCTTGTCATGCTTTCCTGCGCCTTTTCTCTGGCTCCTGTCCACACAGCCTTAACTTCCGGATTGAAGTTGTCCAATCTGAATCCATGTTTGTGCAAATAAAGCCTAAACATTGTTAATATGCCTCCATTTCTCTTTTAGCAGCTCCCGCGTCAGAACAGGGACCCGAAGGAGAACCCCCACCCCCACCCCCAAACAGCTTCAGGAAAAAGGAGCAAGGGCACAGGTACCTACCTGCTGAGCCCTGGAGTGCTGCCACTGGAGATACGGGCAAGTCCCTCTCGGGTCCTGGACCCCAGTGCCCCGGCCTCTGTGTTGGGAGCTGGCAGACTTTATCTGAGCAGAATACTGGTCCAGAAACTACCTAGAATTGGGCTGGTTCCGAAAGGAAACTGAGCCGGAACCAGAGAGAGACTACGTCCCTCTTAGAACCTGGAACCGGGGCGTGGGGGGCCTCAGGTGAATACAATTTTGGTTTAAGATTGAACAAGTAGGGCTTGGTGCTTGAGAGTTGACCTATGAACGAGGAAGTCATGGTTCAATTCTTTGTCAGGGCACATGCCCGGGTTGCAGGCTCAATCCTTAGTGTGGGGCATGTAGGAGGCAGCCAATCCCCGATTCTCTCTCATCACTGATGTTTCTTGCTTTCCCTCTCCCTTCCTCTCTGAAATCAATAAAAATGTATTAGAAAACAAAAAGACTGAACAAGTAGACCAAGCATGTCAAATTCAAATCTTACATGGGCCAAATAAACAAGGTTTAAGTTTTTGTGGGCCACCAACAAACAAAAGTGTGGAGAGCAGCTACAGGGTTTGGACAGGTTCAAGCCTTGGTCTGATGAGAGGGCACAGTCCTCTCATGGCCACGTGCTAGTCCCACTTGGAGGGCAGAGCCCTCCCAGCACAATTATAGCCAACAGCTGTCGTTGTGAGCATGAACCTAAGGTCTGAACACGTGGCCCCACGTGTCTGAGTGATGTGGGCTTGACAGAGTTCAGGTGCGTGTAATTGAGTAAGATCGAAACCCACGAGCCTGTTGTAAACACCTTGACCACGCCCTTACTTTGCTTCGTGGAATCTGGCTATAAAATAAAGACATGCCTTGTAGTCCTTGGTGCTGTCGCTAGCTCTCCACCAGAGAGAATAGCGTCCCAC
>PVJC01038409.1:0-16770 GCA_004026665.1 Murina feae | reverse complement strand
CCCTTGGAGGGGCATCGGGGAGTGGGAAAGAGGCAGCAGGGGGGTCAGTGGCCTGCTTGTTGGGCTTCCCAGGCCCCTTGCAGGGCACCAGGAAGCTGGAAAGCAAGGTGGCGGGCTGACGAGTGGGAAAGAGGCAGCGGGAGGGTCAGTGGCCTGCTTGGTGGGCTTCCCAGGCCCTTTGCAGGGCACCGGGGAGCAGGAAAGCAAGGCTGCAGGGGCCGGGGTCCTGCTTGGTAGCTCCCCAGACCCCTTGGCGGCACCGGGAAGTGGGAAAGGAAGGCAGCAGGGGACGGGTGAGTGGGAAAGAGTTGGCGGCCTGCTTGGTGGCTTCCCAGGTCCCTTCCGGGGATCAGGGAGCAGGAAAAGGCTGGCCTGACCACGAGCCTCCACAGTGTGCCTGGGGGCAGGCCCCCGGCAGGTAGACACACACAGGAGGACTGCTCCGAGCCTCAGATGCAGCTGGGGGCAGGTCCCCAGTGGCCACACACACACACACACACACACACACACACAAAAGGCACCTGGCAGACTGGGGCCATCATAGGACATCCACTGAGGGGTCCTAGACTGTGAGAGGGCACAGGCTGGGCTGAGGTACTCCCTCTACCCCGAGTGCACAAATTTTTGTGCACCGGGCCCCTAGTCTATAATAATAAAAAAAGCATAATATGCTAATTAGACTGGACAGCCAAACGACCTTCCAGATGACCTTCCGGACAAAGATGGGGCTGTGAGGGAAGCCCAGGTCCTGGGTGCCTGCTAGCGGCCAGAGGCAAGCCAGGGTTCTAGGTGCCAGAGTGAAGCCGGTGATGGCAGCCGGGGGAAGGAAGGCCAACTCTTGCACGGATTTTGTGCATTGGGCCTCTAGTATAATATAAAGTCACAAAATCAAAGCAAGAGTTTAAACAGTGAGATTCCCTGCTTATTCATATGATGATGATAGGAATGAAAACTGGTTAAAACCAATCTGAATGGTAATTAATCTCTATCAAAAGTCATAGAAATGAATATATCTCTTGACTCCATGATTGTACATTTAGAAACTGATCCCCAGAGAAAGAATTTAAGGACCCACTATTTGCCAGGCATTGTGCTATGAACTGAACACAACAGACAAAAATCCAGTTCTAGTGGAGTTAACGTTCTAGTGAAAAAAGGTGAGAAATCAAATATAATAAATAATTAAATTATTTAACATCTTAGAAGGTAAAATAGAAAAAGTGAGAAGATAAAGAACAGTAAGGCATAGAGGGAACACAGTTAGAATTTTAAATAGGGTGATCAAGGTAAGTTTTGCTAGGAAGATAACATGTAAAAAAGACTTGAATGGGGTGAGGGAATGAGACGGGCCTATCTGGTGAAAGAGCATTCCAAGCAAAGGGCCCTAAGCTGAGAATAAGTGTGGAATAAACAAGCAAGAGGAGCTGTGAAAACTAAGGTAATATGATGGTGCCTCAGACCTAGTGTTAGCTATGGAAAGGATGAGAAATAGTCATTTCTCGATAAATACAGCAAGATAGTGCCAACAGGATTTTCTAACAGATTGAATGAAATGTATGAACAAAGGAAAATCGATTTGATTTTTGACTTTAGCAACTAAAAGGACAGAACAATGATCACTTTGAACAGGAAAACTATGTGGTATTAGGATTTAGTGAACAGATCAGGGTTCTCATCTTAGATATTCTAGTGGAGATGCCACATGGACAACTGCTGGATAGACAAAATCTGGAATAAGGCTATCATTATCTTCCATATTTAACTAAAAATGACCATTTCTCACAACCTCCAATTGAGAGTCATTGACATAAAAAATGGTATAGTACTTAGAACCACAAGATTGGATGGGATCACCGAGTGAGGAAATAAGAGGGGATAATAAGACTAAGGGTTAAGCCCTGAGGCATTTAGTTCAACATTAAGAAGGTGGGGAGATGTGTCAATTATACCTCAAAAATAAAAAAAATAAATAAAAAGGTAGGGAAAGAGAAGACCGAAGGCAGTAGGTGGTAGAAAGAAAATAGAGTGTGATCTCTCGAAAGGCAAGTGAAAATTTTATCAAGGAGGAAGAAGTGATAACCTATCCTATATAATAAAGATGTAATGTGCAAATGGTTGTTACATAATGACCAACCACATAACAACCGGATCACAGATCAGCAGGAAGGTGAGGCAGCAAGCTACAAACTGGCAGCGGAGAGGTACAGGAGGGGGCAGGGCAGCAAGATAAGGGAGAGTAGGCGAGGGGAGCTACAGGAGGGCGGCAGCAAGCTACTGGTGCATAAATTCGTGCACAGGGCTACTTAGTGTCAAATAATGCCTTGAATAAAACCAGAGCTGAAAATTGATCACTGGATTTAGTGACTGATATCCTTAAAAGAGTAAGTACATGATAGTGAATAGGAGAGAATGGGAGGAGAGGTATAGTTAATAGCGAAGACAGTCAACTCTTTTGAGAAGTTTTGCTGTAAACAGGAGCAAAAATCTGGGCAGTGGCTGGTGGAATACAATTATGATGTTTTTAAGACTGGAGGAATAAGAGCATTTTTTGTATGAAAGGAACAATGTCAGAGATAATATTAGGTGCACTTAAGGTGAGTATGTGCACAATGGTTTAGTCATAAGGATATTTAGTCATTTGTAATTAAAAAACACTGAAATAACCTAAATGTCTAATAATAGAACACTGTTCAGTATATTGTTATCTAAATAGTGTTTAACCACTAAAAACAAATATATATTTGACATATATTAAAGATGCTCATTTTATTTTAAAATAAAAAGTAGGTTAAAATAGCATGCACCATATAAAACCACTAAAATAGAAAAAACAAACAACATGAAAAGATCTGAAGTGATACATACCAAAGTGTTAGTGGTAGTTATATCTGGGTAGTACAGATATGGATATTCTTTATGTTCTTTTTGCTTATCTATGTTTTCTAATTCCCAAATAATCCAAAAGTAGCATAAAAACTTACGTGTGATAAAGGTGAAAGGAAATAATAAAGAAATGAAATTAAGAAGACAAACCATTTACTCATGCAGTTCAACTACACATATTGGCAAGGTAAAACAATTGAGCCCTAGCCAGTTTGGCTCAATGGATAGAAGGGCGGCCTGTGGACTGAAGGGTCCCAGGTTCGATTCCGGTCAAGGGCATGTACCTTGGTTGCAGGCACATCCCCAGTGGGGGGTGTACAGGAGGCAGCTTATCGATGTTTCTCTATCATTGATGTTTCTAACTTTCTATACCTCTCCTTCCTCTTTGTAAAAATCAATAAAAATATATTTTTAAAAAACAAAAACAATTAAGAGATCTATAGGAGAAGAGGAAGAATTAATCAAAGTGAAGAGTATATATGAGATAGAGCAGTGTTTCCCAACGTGTTTTTTTTTTTTTTTTGCTATGCCTCACCTAAGCATCTCTAAAATCCTGAGGCCCCACGTTGTGATACATAATTCTTATTATTTAAAAAGTGGTGGCAGTCTAAAAGGCCATTAACTTGGACTAAATAAGCTTACGAAGAACATGGCATCATGAAAGAGAAATATAAAAGAATGAAAAGACAGCTGAAGCACTGAGAAAGAAATCACTAAGAAATTGGTAAAAAAAAAAAAAATTACAATATGAAATGATATGAAAAAATAGCAAATAAAGTTTCAAAGCATATAATAGAGAACTGACATGCATAAATATGTCACAATATATCTTTATATACTGTACATGAGGCCCCTAGAACCATAAGAAATGCAAAAAATTCACTGTTAACTCATTATCAAATTGCGCTGCTTAAAAATCAAATTGCTGCCCTAACCAGTTTGGCTCAGTGGATAGAGCGTTGGCCTGCGGACTGAAAGGTCCTGGGTTCAATTCTGGTCAAGGGCATGTACCTTGGTTGCGGACATATCCCCAGTATGGGGTGTTCAGGAGGCAGCTGATCGATGTTTCTCTCTCATCAATGTTTCTAACTCTCTATCCTTCTTCCTTCCTCTCTGTAAAAAATCAATAAAATATATTTTTTTTAAAAAATCAAATTGCCCCCCTGTGGGGCATGTGCCCCCACGCTGGAAACCACTGACATAGAAGAATGTGTAGAAACAAGATTTCTTATGAGTTGAGAGGGAATGAATTCTAAAACTAGGTTCGTCTTAAAGGAGAGGTATCTTTACTCTGAAGTAAGATGATAGGTAGGAAAAGAATTACATTGTAATGAAGACTTAGAAGTAAGGAAGCTCACAATGACTTGTCACAGTCTCCTAAAAATTAGAATGAGATAATTTTTTAAAGTAAAGGAATGGAACAGGTGATAAGGGGATAAGGGAGAGTAATAGTTTAACAAAATTAGTATAAATGGAATACTTACGCAAAGGATTTTGTCCTTCACTTGCATAATATTCATACATGCCACTTTTAACCAGTGTGTCATAGTGAGGTAGGAATTCAATTCTTTCTTTTGTAGCTGTTAGTAGTAACTGGTCGACTGACTGTAGCAGGTATAGAGTAACTCCATCTTTAACAGTTTCATCTGTAATCAAAAGGTAGTATCTTAAGTGCAAAGCTAGAATCAGAAACATATGAATTTATAATTTTAAAAATGCAAACTGTATCTACTCTATGAAGTATCTTTAAAGATGATACAGGCAAACCCCAAACAATGGCTCAATCTATAAATTCAGTTGCGTTTTGTTAAGAATATCAGTTAAATAGGCCCAAATACTTTCATGTACCTGAAACCCTCAATTTAGTAACTTAAATTACACAGGAAATCAGATGAGGAACTACATTTGAGTGTTATCAACATGAAAGGAGAAGAGTGGTTAAATTCAAAAGGCATGAAAAACTGGCAGGTCATGCCCAACCAGTGTGGCTCAGTGGTTGAGCAATGACCTATGAACCAGGAGGTCATTGTTTAATTGCTGGTCAGGGCACGTGCTTGGTTGCAGGGTGGGGCATGCAGGAGGCAGCCAATCGATGATTCTCTCTCATACTTGATGTGTCTGTCTCTCTCTCCCTCTTCCTTCCTCTCTAGAAACAATAAAAATATACTAAAAAACAAACAAACAAAAAGCTGGTAGGTCTTAGAATCCAATTGGGTAAAAAAAGATAATGGAAGAATCCAATCTGATTAGGAGAATTAGCTTCTTAAGGGCCCACATGGAAGGCCTTGTGGCTAGCTGTTGGGCAAGGTCTCATCTTCTGTAGCCATAAATGATGTCAACTATTTTTCTATTACTTTGCTTGAAAAATATGACCTCTGTATAAATTGTGAATTTATAGACAGTTTCCTCCCCACACCAACAAAGTAACCAAAATCATTAACAGTTTTTTGATGCTTATCTTATGTAATCAAATAGTTATTATTGTACAATGTACTAGAGCAGCAGTTGCTAACCTTTTGGACCTCACGGACCACCAGTGGTTCGAGGACCACCGGATGGCGACCGCTGTACTAGAGCATGTTAAATATAAAAGCATAAACTTAACACTGCTTACCAAAATTATCACCGGTAATTTCTTTCCTACTTGTTGTTGTAATAACAAATTTTTCCTCAGGTGAAATGCCAAGTGTCTATCCAAAATAATATAAATAAAATGAATTATTACACAAAGAAAATAAAAGCACCAATCAAGTTTTTAAAGATATGAAAATACTAATAGTATATATTCTTGTAACAATTACTACATTTGTCTGTCATAAATATTTTAAAATTTTGCCTTTTCATAATTAAGCACAAATCTATCTATAAATTATTTGCTTAACAAGATTGTTTTTTCTGCTATTATATGCCAGCTAGGACTAGGAGTGAATAGTTGGAACATTTTAGAAAGGTTTCAGCATCAGCAGATTTTTCCCACACAAAAGACGTTATTTTGAGCCAATATATAAGTAAACTTATTAACATAACACATGTTCACATACATTAAATATTTAAATAGGTAAAATAAAAATACTAGAAAAAAATAGAGGTTAACATTTTATTTTATAACACTGAGGTAAAAATAGCCATCCCTATGCAGGTTACCTGTATTAAAGACTCATTATATCTATTATAATCCTTCCCAAAAGAATAACTCTAAAATTTTAAGGCAAATTATAAATTAGGGGATAAACTGGATGTTACAAGAACAAACAGAGTTCAAATCTTTAGCAGAAAAAAAAAGCTTTCATAAATCAAGATGAAAATCAGCAGAGAAAAAGAGTGAAGAAACAGGAATATAAGAACTCACAAATATACAGCCAATGAACACATAAAAAGCTAAAATTTCACGACAAAACAAAAAATTGAAATTAGAAAAGTGAGTTAATGATTTCATTAAAATTTTACGTATCTTTAAAATGACACAGGTTATTTATAAAATTAAACAACACCACAATGTACAAATAGAGAAAAGGCTGATTTCTATTTCAGATAATGATGGACTAGTTAATGTAGACCAACCTTACTATAGAAAACTATTAAAAAGTTCTAAACTAATAATACTTAAGAATTTAAAAACTCTTAGTCACTACTGAAACTAAGGCACCAACTCCTTATTCGGAATACTGACATATCAAAGGAAAAGAATAAAGCAGTTATCCTGCCTTTTTGTTGTTGCTGTTAATCCTCATTGGAGGACATTTTTCTATTGATTTTTAGGGAGAGTGGAAGAGCAAGGGAAAGACAGAAACATCGATGTGAGAGAAAGTCAATTGGTTGCCTCCTGCATGAGCCCCTACTGGGGCCTAGGCCAGGAAGGAGCCTGCAACCAAGGTTATGTGCCCTTGACGAGAATCGAACCCAGGACCCTTTGGTAGGCCAATGCTCTATCTGGTGAGCCAAATTGGCTAGGGCTATCCTGCTTTCTTATACCAACTGTATTTCAGGGTAACCAAATAGCTTTAATTGATGAGGCCAAGTCATTCTTTTAAGAATGTCAGCTACTAATACAAAAGCAGCCCTGGCTGGGTGGTACAGTTGGTTGGAGTGTCATCCAGTACACAAGAAGGTTGCCAGTTCAACTCCTGGTCAGGTTACATACCTAGGTTTCCAGTTTAATCCCAGGTTGGGGTGCATACAAGAGGTAATCAACTGATATTTCTAGCTCACATTGATGTTTCTTCCTCTCTCTCCCTCTTCCTCCCTCTTAAAGAAATCAATAAAAACATATCCTCAGGTGAGGATAAAAAACAACAAGAGGAATGGCAATCATAACATCATATCACCATCCATGGATGAACTCATCAGATCAAAACTTAATTATCAGAAACCAAGATGGCAGCATAAGGTATTTACCTGTACATGCTGCCTCCCACAACCACATTAAAACTACAACTAAAAGCAAAAACGGCCATCATCCAGAACCAGGGGAAAGCTGACTGAGTGGAAGTTCTACAACTAAAAGGAAAGAAAAAAGGGCATTGAGACTGGGTAGAAGGTGCGGAGACACCAAAAACAGAGGTATAGAGGCATGTGAAACAGTGGCACCTCAGTTCACGGTTTTTTTCAATCAGAAGGGAGATATAAGCTCTCGACTGCACTAAACTCATTTCGGGCAAGACTCTGGGGACGCAGACTCCTTTGGGGAGAAAATGGGCTGTCTGGCATCGGGTCGGAAAGCGAGGGTGGCTTTCTTGCAGAGCTGCTTGCAGGGATCACTGTTATTGTGGGGGTGGCGGGATTAAGACACTGAGATGGCTGACGGACAGCCATTACTGTTTGCTCCACTCTGAGATGCCACCCCACCCAATTTACAACCCCACCCAAGCTGTGCACAGCGACCCAAATGAATCTCCTGTCCACCTGAAGCCTAACCTAACAAACTGCAGCTGGGTCAGGGAGTTCCAAAAGTTCCAAACCCCAAACAAAAAGGAGAAATCTGTAAATCTCGCTGTAGCTCCTACTGGGTGGATTCACACAGCAACTGACTTTGCACCTCCTTAGAGATCCAGGGGCCAGTGTACCTAGTGGTCAGATATTAGATTTCAACTCCTCAGATCCATAAGGGACACACTCAAGAACAGGGGTCCTCAAACTTTTTAAACAGGGGGCCAGTTCACTGTCCCTCAAATCATTGAAGGGCCAGACTATAAATTTAAAAAAAACTATGAACAAATTCCTAGCACACTGCACATATCTTATTTTAAGCAGAACAAGCAGCGGCAGCAAAGACACTCAGCATGTGGCCCGCGGGCTGTAGTTTGAGGATGCCTGCTCAAGAGGCAGACTCAGTGAGCACCAAAGCCCCACCAAAGCAAATCCTACCCCATAAGGGTGTCTCCTGCACAGCAGTTCTTCCACTATAGACCCAGGGGGTCCTCGTAGTCAACTGGCCTGGAGGTCATTTCCTCCCAATGATACCAACAGCAATCAAGGCTTAACTACAACAAGACTGTGCACGCAGCCCAAAAAGGTATACACCGAGAGTGTCCAGGTGATTGGGGAGGCTGAGCCACTGGGCCCAAGAGGACACCTACCACATAAAGCCAATCTATCAACACAGGGAAGCAGCCAAAATGTGGACACAAAGAAACAGGCCACAAATTAATCAAAAGAAGGAAAGCAAACTACATGCTCCCAGGAACAAGCTGAATATAGAGTTCAAAACCACAGTTATAAGGCTACTAAAGAATCTTCTACAAACCTCCAAGGAACTTAGTGAGACCTTTAAGGATCTTAATGAGAATACCACAAAAATAGAAAAGGCCCAGTCAGAAATTAAGCATACACTGACTGAAACAAAGAATAATATATAGAGATTCAAAAGCAGACTAGAAGAGCTCAAGAATCAAGTCAAAGATTTGAAATATGAGGAAGCAAAAAACACCCATCCTGAAAAGAAAAAAAGAAAAAAAAGAATCCAAAATTATGAAGATAGTGTAAGGAGCATCTGAGACAACTTCAAACATACCAACATCCGAAATATAGGGGTGCCAGAAGAGAGAGAGCAAGATATTGAAAGCCTATTAGAAGAAATAATGACAGAAAATTTCCCCTACCTGATGAAAGAAAAAGACTTACAAGTCCAGGAAACACAGAGAATCTCAAATAAGAGGAATCCAAAGAGGTCCACACCAAGACACATCATAATTAAAATGCCAACGGCAAAAGACAGAGAATCTTAAAAGCAGCAAGAGTAAAGCAGTTAGTTACCTACAAGGGAGTACCCATACAACTGTCGGCTGATTTCTCAACAGAAACTTTGCAGGCCAGAAGGGAGTGGCAAGAAATATACAAAGTGATGAATAGCAAGAACCTACAACCAAGATTACTTTACCCAGCAAAGCTATCATTTAGAATTGAAGGTCAGATAAAGAGCTTCACAGACAAGAAAAAGCTAAAGGAGTTCATCACCACCAAACCAGGATGATATGAAATGCTGAAGGGTATTCTTTAAGAGGAAGAAGAAAAAAAAGATAAACATAAAAATTATGAACAAAGTGACAAAAAATATGAATCTATCAACAAGTGAATCTAAAAATTAAGTCAATAAAAAAAATCTGATGAACAGAATGAACTGGGGAATATAATAGAAGCAGGGGCATAGAAAGGGATTGGACTGACATTCTCGGGAGGAAGATGGTGTGGGAAGAGACTGGACAAAAATCTTACACCTATGGATGAGGACAGTGGTGAGGATAAGGGCACTGGGTGGGGTGGGGTGGGAACCAGGTGGAGGGGAGCTATGGGGGTAAACAAAAAAAAAGAGGAACATCAGTAATAATCTGAATAAAGATTTTAAAAAAACAAACAAAAAAACCACAAAACTTTATTATAGAAGGATTCAGCTGAAACCACCTGAATCCCACTAATTCAGTTTTAGCATTGCTAAGAGTGGGTGACATATCCATCCACTAGAGGCCCAATACACAAAATTAGTGCACTCAGAAGATGGGGGTGACCCTAAAACTGGCCTGCACCCTCTCTCAGTCTGGGAGCTGTCAGTCAGACATCTTTAACGCTGCCATGGAGGTGGGAGATTTTCCTACCCCCCACTGAGCTTGCCAGTGGTGAGCCCGGCTTCTGGCTGAGCAGAGCTCCCCCTGTGGGAGCACACTGACAACCAGGGGGCAGCTCCTGCATTGAGCATCTGCCCTTGGTGGTCAATGCACATCACAGTGAGTAGTCATTCCACCATTTGCATATTAGCCTTTTATTATAAAAGAGGATTATGTGCCTCCTGATGTGATGCAATATGAAGTACCCAAACCACCTAAGAAGAATTCTTTGGAGATTAAAAATGGCAGCAGAGTAGGATGCTGCACGGACATGCTCCCAGGAACAAGCTGGAATTACAACTACAATATGGAAAGGCTTCCTGCATAATCAATGGAAAATTCACAGGAGAGAACCCTGATACCCAAGGACAGAAGGTAGAGACTGCATAGAGACTGGTAGGAGGGGCAGAGGCACAAAAAGGCTGACTGGTCACCCACAGACAGCAACTGAGGTCCCGGAGAGATATCTCAGCTGTGGGGGAAGAGGGGGGTGCCATTGGGAACTCTGTGATCTAATCCCAAAGCTGGGCTCCCCAGCAGAGAGCAACAAACTGAGATGTACCCACATAACATCTAGCTGTGAAAAGCAGTGGGGTGCTGTCTGCCAGGGAGTGGCATCTGAAAGTTCAGGCACCATCTTAAAGAGCCAACGCACAAAAATTCCCTGTGGAACCGCCCACCTTGTGCTCTGGCAGAGGAAGGGTGAAGTGGACTGGAGCTGTGAGAGCAGAACCCAGGACAAAGGACTCGGGCAATAGAGCTCAGAAGGCAGAGACACCCCAAGTTTCCTGGGCTGAGTCACTCCTTCACACAGCAGAGGGCATCTTTCCCACATAGACACCTACCTTGCCTTGAGGGTGGGAGGGAACATTTGACACACCCTATTGGAAAACACCTTGCCCTCAGGCCACTTAAGAGATTAAAATTAACAACCAGCCTCCAGGCAGAAGCAACTGCCCCACCCTGTTGAAAACACTCTCGCCACACCTGAGGATGATTAGTCTGGAGATAGAGGTGGTCTCTGGAAGCTTTGAGTCTTTGCCTGCGCCAATTAGTGAGAAACAGCCTTTAACACTGTCCTGCACTAGACATTGAGAGGTACAGAGGACCTACCTAAAACATAATCACAAACCAAAACAGACAACCAAAATGAGGAAACAAAGAAACAACCCTCAAATGAAAGGACAAGTGAATTTTCCAGAAGAAGAAATAAATGAAGCAGAGATAAGAAATTTATCTGAAACAGCATTCAAAGTACCATATTTTCTGGAGTATAAGACGACTTTTTAACCCAGGAAAATCTTCTCAAAAGTTTGGGGTCGTCTTATACACCAGGTTTTGTCTTATAGGGCGGGTGATAAAACTTCCAAACCGGACTGGAAAATCTGCGGTTGCTGCATACGGTGGGGGGAGCGCAAAAACAGCTGCACTCCATTCATTTCAATGGAGCTGGACAGAGACCACAAGCATCTCCCGTCAGCTCCTTTCTGTGCCGCATAAAGTCTCCTTCTGAACTTTTTAACCCAGGAAAATATTCTCAAAATTTGAGGGTAGTCTTATACGCCAGAAAATACGGTAATGATATTGAAAATGCTCAACAGTATAAAAAAGGGTAGAGTAACTATGAAAAAAGAATAGTCTGAGATAAAGAAAGATATAACACAAATAAAGAACACATTGGAAGGAAATACACAGCAGATTAGAGGAAGTTGAGGATAGATAGAACCAATTAATTAGAACACAGAGCTATCACTCAATTAGAGAACCAAAAAGAAAAAAAACAATTAAAAAACAGGAGGAAAGTTTACAGGAGCTGTGGGACAATGTGAAATATAAAAATACTAGGGGCCTGATACACAAAAATTTGTGCTCTCGGGGGGTGGGGGTCCTTCAGCCCGGCCTGTGCCCTCTTGCAGTCTGGGACACCTCGGGGGAGATGTCCACCTGCTGGCATGCCTGGCCAGCCTGGGTGAGGGGCTGAGGGCCATTTTCAGGCTGCACACAGCCCCTTCAGGGTTTGTACACTAGGGGATGGGAGGGCTGGTGAGTGCAGGCCTGGACATTCCCCACCAGAGGGCCCATGATCGCACACGCCTGGTGGGCCCCCACCGCTGAGGGGACACACCAGGCACAGAGCTGGGTGGCAAGCCAGGGGCAGACGCTGGTGCAGGATCCCTCGGTGGAGCCCTGCTGCTGAGTAAACACACCCCGGGTTGAGCTGGGCAGCAGAATGGCTTAGGATTCTCCTCACTGTGCAGCAGATGCTCCCGCACACCCTGTGGAGGCCCCTGGAGGGGGCGGATGAAGGTAGCGGACCCTGAAGGTGCTCCCGCACACCCCCGAGAAGGCCCCCGGGGCAGAGCCAGGCAGCAGACTCAGGACAGGCACTCCTGGATGCCCCAAGGAGGCCCCCAGTGGGCAAAGCCAGGCAGCAGACCCAGGACAGCTGCTCCTGCAAGCCCCGCAGAGGCCCCCGTGCTCCCGCATGCCCCGGGGAGGCCATCAGGGGGCGGAGCCAGGCAGTGGACCCAGGACCGGTGCTCCTGCAAGCCCCGTGGAGGACCAGCTCACCCGCACGCCTGGTGGAGGCTCCCAGGGGGTGGAGCCAGGCAGTGGACCCGGGACGGGCGCTCCTGGATGCACCAAGGAGGCCCCAGGCCGGACCCCCCCGCCACTGAGCTGACACACCTGGCACAGCTATGCTGGCAGCAGAGGCTCCCAGTGCAGAGCCGCCTTGCCAGCCTCCATCTTGGCTGGTTAATTTGCATACAGCCGCTCTGATTGGCTGGTGGGCCTGGCCGTGAGCAGAGGCTCAGCCAGCCTAGGCAGGCAGTTGCAACAGAAGCCTCTGGTTTGCTCTAGCTCCATGGCTGCCGGCCTCCATCTTGCCTGGGCTAATTTGCATACAGCCGCTCTGGTCGGCTGGGAGGCATGGCTTGGCATGTGGGCGTGGTTTAGATGTCTCGGATAAAGGTCAATTTGCATATTACTCTTTTATTATATTATATTAGAATAGCAGGAATGCCAGAACAGGCAGAAAGGAAGAAAATAGAGATGTTTGAAGAAATAATGGTAGAAAATTTCCCTAGCCTAGTAAAGGAAAAAGTCACACAAGTTCAGGAGGCACATAGAACCCCAAACAAGAAGAACCAAACAGACCCACACCCAGACACATCATAATTAAATCCTCACTTGCTGCTTAAGACCTAATTGGAGTCGGTGGTCTTATTCTCGTGAATGTTGGTCCATAACAATTCCCTAAACAAAAAATCAGCAAAGAAACATCAATCCTAAATGACTCACTAGATCAGATGGAATTAATTGACATCTTCAGAACATTTCACCCCAAAGCATATACAAAGAATATACATTCTTCTCAAGTGCACATGGGTCATTTTCAAAGATAGACCATATCATGTATTGGGTCACAAGGCAAAGTATCTTCAAATTCAAGAAGATAGAAATTACATCAAGCCATCTCAGATCACAATGGTGTAAAAGTAGAAATCAACTACAATAAAAAACAATAAAAATAAAATCGAACAGCTGGAGGCTCAATAGCATGCTATTAAAACAATGACTGGGTTACCACAGAGATCAAAGAAGAAATAAAAAGCATCATGGCAACAAACAACAATGAAAACACAACAATCCAAAATCTATGGGACACAGTGAAAGCAGTCTTGAGAGGGAAGTTCATAGCTCTACAGGCCTGCCTCAAAAAACAAGAAACAATGGTAATAAATTATCTAACCCTGCAACTCCAAGAGTTAGAAAGCAACAAGAAAAGCCCAGTGTAAGCAGAAGCAAGGAAATAATAAAGATCAGAGTGGATATAAATACATAGAGATCAAAAAAACAATACAAAGATCAACAAAACCAAGAGCTGGTTCTTTGAAAGGATAAACAAGATTGATGAACCTCTAGCCAAGCTCACCAAGAAACAAAGAGAGAGGACCCAAATAAACAAAATCAGAAATGAAAGAGGTGAAATAACACTGATCCCACAAAAACACAAATGATTATGAAAAAATACTATGACCAACTCTATTCCAACAAAATGGACAACCTAGATGATAATGGACATATTCTTAGAAAAATACAAGCTCCAAAACTCAACCAAAAGAGTCAAAAAACCCGAATAGGTCAATAACTACCAAAGAAATTGAAACAGTGATAAAAAATCTTCCAGAAAACAAAAGTCCTGGTACAGACAGCTTTATAGGAGGAGTTCTACCAAGCATTCAAAGAAGAACTAAAACCTATCCTCCTCAGAGTATTCCAAAAAAATCAAGAGGATGACACACTTCCAACCTCTTTCTATGAAGCCAGCATTATCCTAATTCCAAAACCAGACAAAGACACCACAAAAAAAAAAGAGAACTACAGGCCAATATCTTTGATGAACACAGATGCTAAAATCCTCAACAAAATCCTAGCAAATCAGATTCAGCAATACATTACAAAGATCATACACCATGACCAAGTGGTATTTATTCCAGGGATGCAAGGATGGTTCAATATCCACAAATAAATAAATGTGATATATCACATAAACAAATCAATTGATGCAGAAAAAGCATTTGACAAAATCCAACACCCCTTCTTGATAAAAACTCTCAGTAAAGTGGGAAAAAGAGAGATCATATCTCAACATAATAAAAGCCCTATATGACAAACCTACAGCCAACATCATACTCAATGGGCAAAAACTAAAACCATTTACCTTAAGAACAGGAACAAGACAAGGACGCCCACTTTCACCACCACTCCTGTTTGACATAGTACTAGAAGTACTAGCCATAGCTATCAGACAAGAAGAAAAAAGAAAAGGCATCCAAATTGGAAAAGTAAAACTATCCTTATTTGCAGACAACATGATATTATACATAGAAAACCCCAAAGACTCCATCAAAAAACTACTAGACTTAATAAATGAATTTGGCAATGTAGCAGGATACAAAATTAACACCTAGAAATCTATGGCCTTTTTATACACCAATAATGAACGCACAGAAAGGGAAATTTAAAAAGCAATCCCATTTACCACTGCACCAAAAAAATTAAGATACCTAGGAATAAACTTAACCAAGGAGGTAAAATACCTGTACTAGGAAAATTACAGGACATTGAAAAAAGAGATAGAGGAGGACATAAACAAATGGAAGAACATACCATGTTCATGGATTGGTAGACTCAACATCATTAAAATGTCCATACTACCTAAAGCAATCTATAGATTCAATGCAATACCTAGTAAAATACCAATGGCATATTTCAAAGATCTACAACAAACTCTCCAAAAATTCATCTGGAATTAAAAAAAGACCCCAAATAGCCACAGCTATCCTGAGAAAGAAAAATAAAGTTGGAGGGATCACAATACTAGACATCAAACTATATTACCAAGTCATGGTTCTCAAAACTGCATGGTACTGGCACAAGAACAGACACATAGACCAATGGAACAGAATAGAGGACCCAGAAATTGACCCAAGCCATTATACTCAATTAATATTCGACAAAGGAGGCAAGAGCATACAATGGAGTCAAAACAGCCTCTTTAATAAATGGTGCTTGGAAATTTGGTCACATACATGCAAAAAAATGAAACTAGATCACCAACTTACATCATACACAAAAACAAACTCAAATGGCTAAAGGACTTGAATGTAAGACAGGAAATCATAAAAATCCTACAAGACTCCATAGGCAGCAAAATTGCAGACATGTCGTAGCAATATCTTTAGACACAGATCCTAGGGCAAGAGACTAAGGAGAAAATAAACAAATGGGGCTACATTGAAATAAAAAGCTTCTGCATAGCAAAAGAAACCATCAACAAAACAATAAGAAAAACCCACCGCTTGGGAGAACATATTTGCCAATGTTATCTCTGATAAGGGTTTAATCTTCAGCATTTACAGGGAACTCATACAACTCAACAAAAGGAAAATAATCCAATCAAAAAATGAGCAAAGGATCTAAATATACTCTTTTCAAAAGAGGACACTCAGAAAGCCAAGAGACACATGAAAACATGCTCAAAGTCACTAATTATTTGAAAGATGCGAATCAAAACAATGAGGTACCACCTCACACCTGTCAGAATGGCTATCATCAACAAATCAACAAATGACAAGTGTTGGAGAGGATGCGAAAAAATGAACCCTCCTTCACTGGTAGTGGGATGCATACTAGTGCAGACATTGTGGAAAAGAGTATGGTGTTTCCTCAAAAACTTAAAAATGGAACGGCCATGTGACCCAGTAATACCACTTCTAGGAATATATCCAAGAAGCTAGAAACACCAACCAGAAAGGATCTATGCACCCCTATGTTCATAGCAGCACAATTTACAATAGCTAAGATTTGGAAACAGCCTAAATGCCCATCAACAGATGAGTGGATTAGAAAATTATGGCACATCTACACAATGGAATACTACGATGCTATAAAAAATGAATTCTTACCATTTGCATTAGCATGGATGGAATTGGAGAGCATTATGCTAAGTGCAATAAGCCAGGCAATGAAAGAAAAACATCACAAGATCTCACTCATTTATGAATAATAAGGAACATTATAACCTGATGAACAAAAAGATAGATACAGAGCAGAGAAGCATGGAACAGACTGTCAAATTACAGTAGGAAGGCTGGGGAGTGTTGGGGGTAGGAGAGGGGGGAGTAGGGCAAGGGGAGAGGTAAGAGATCAACTGAAGGACTTGTATGCATGCATGTAAGCATAACCAATGGATACAAGACACTAGGGGGGTGTGATGAGGGCA
>PVJC01038408.1:0-16785 GCA_004026665.1 Murina feae | reverse complement strand
GCCTCCCCTCCCCCTCTCTAGGTCCCTCTCCCTCTCTCTAGGTCCCTGTCCCTGTCCCTGTCCCTGTCCCTCTCCCTCTCTCTAGGTCCCTCTCTCCCTCCTCCTCCCCCTCTCTAGGTCCCTCTCCCTCTCTCTAAGTCCCATGGGTCTGGAACTGTCAGAGAAACCAATCCCGGCAGGCCACCACCCCAGGGCACTGCACAGAGAGCTGAAATACACCCCAGTCCTTTTTTTGAAAATTTGGCCTGTTTGCTCGCGGGGAGCTTTGGCCTGCGGGCCGCTCCTGGTGTGGCCATCCTAGGAACCCATGAAGGGCCCTGGCCAATGAACTGGGGGCCCTCTTGGCCCTCTCTCTGCCTAGGTGTGGCCGGAAAGGAACTGTCAGACTTGTCTGGAGCCCCTATTTTCGTGATTGTCGCCCGAGAGACACCTCCAGATGCCCTGGTCTGGTGGGCAACAGGACCCAGGCCTATGCTGACAGCTGCTGCCTGCGGGTCAGGCTTCCCAGCCTAGAGGCTGCCTGAGGTCATCCCCACAGGGACAGCGCAGGGCAGGTCCTTGCACACCTCACTGCTGGAGCCACCATAAAGGAAAACAGGCTGCTTGGACACCCAGAAGGTTCCAGGGACCACCAAGGGCCAGGGCAGGGGTGACAGGGAGGTCCACCTCTTAGACGAGGCCGCTCCTTCAAGTCTGGGAGAGGGGGCTGTGTCCTCTAACACATAGAAACCAACACAGAGTCAAGCAAGATGAAGAAATAAAGGAACATGTTCCTCTACTCATGTACCCCCCAAGACACCTTAATGAAACGGAGATAAGAAAATAAATCAGAAGAGCGAAGTATGTACTTTTTTTTTCTCTTTTCCCCCCCTTCACTTAAATCTGTGCTTGGACTCATGTAAGTCATCAGTTTGTCTCAGAAGCACCCCAAGGCACCCTCTGGGCCCCTCTGTTCTAATAGCATCTGCATGTAATTCCAGGGTTTCCTTTATTCTTGGTTTCTTGTGGCTTGGGGTCCAGTAAGCAGCTATCCAGTTGGGCATCTGACCACAACCCTCTGTGGTGGAGGTGGGTGTGGAAGGGCGAGGGAATGAGGAGAGGACACATTCCTGATAGCCTGGCTCGCCTTGGAACCGCATCAGTTACCAAGTTGATAGAAACTTCTGCGTTCCTCACTAGTCCAAGAGTGCACGAGAGAGGCAAAGACCGACGGAGGTTCTCACTGGACACCTTAATCCAGGGGAGGAACTCGCCCTGCAGTACCTCCAAATGTGCGCTCCCATCTCTCTCACGACTTCTGCTTCGTGCCTTTAGACCAGTGCTTCTCAACCTTCTGGCCCTTTAAATACAGTTCCTCATGTGACCCAAGCATAAAATTATTCTCGTTGCTACTTCATAACTGTAATGTTGCTACTGTTATGAGTCATAACGTAAATATCTGATATGCAGGATGGTCTTAGGCGACCCCTGTGAAAGGGTCGTTTGACCGCCAAAGGGGTTGGAACCCACAGGTTGAGAACCGCTGCTTTAGATCCTTGTCTGGGTTGCTCTCCTTGCTCAGAATGTCCTCCCCTCTCGCTCCGACTCTACTTCTTCAAGCCTCGGGCATTGCTGCTTTAGGACAACTCCCTTCACTCCGTGTATTCCTGGCCCCAACATGCTCTCCCTATGAGCTCCCATAGCAACTGCACTTCTTTTTTTAAAAAAAATACATTTTATTGATTTTTTACAGAGAGGAAGGGAGAGGGATAGTTAGAAACATCGATGAGAGAGTAACATAGATCAGCTGCCTCCTGCACACCTCCTACTGGGGACGTGCCCTTGACCAGAAATGAACCTGGGACCCTTTACTCCACAGGCCAACGCTCTATCCACTGAGCCAAACTGGTTAGGGCAGCAACTGCACTTCTTCATACCTGTTCACATGTTTGTCTTTTCCAACAATTTGCAGGCTTATTCATCTCAACTTCATTCCTAACAGATGGGTTGGCCTTTAGCCGACAGTCAATAAATACTTATTGAATAAATAAGTTGAGGGGAGGTTTACGGATGCAAATAAGCTGAAACTAATCTTGTAAAACCCTAGTCCAGCCTTATGACAAGCCTCCTCCAGGCATCTGACTTCTCTATTCACTGTTTCTGGCTGTGCAGGTACCATTGCCTAAGGGCTGGGACAAGACTGGGCGATTATTAAGAGATTTTTAGTGACATGATAATAAAAGCTAGCATACATTAGTGATTTCTAAGTCCCAGGCTCTGTCCTAATAATACTGCACATATTAATCATTTAATTCTCACAACAATTCTATAAAATAGTCACCCCTGTTTTACAGATGAGGTGAAGTAGCATACCTAGAACAACTCTCAACTGCTATGCGGACAGAGAGGGTTGAACCTTAATAACCTCAGGTTGATTCTGACTTTGAAAGGTGAACCTGGGTCACAGGAAGGAGTACATATGCCTTTCTTCTTTATCTGTCATCCCATGATTTAATTAGGCTCGCCTCTACCTTACATAACTCTTACCTTTTTTACCTTGCATAACTCTTACACGCATACACCCGGCCACCACACCTCTAACGAGTATTTTTATTTTATCCTTTTCTGAATGAGCAGGGTTCCTGTTGTAGGTGAACTGGAAGGTGCTGCATGAGTGCAGTAATTATGCAGTCCTAATGGAATGCAGAGTAGCTTGGGCTGTAAATGAGACGGCACATTAACTCATGCAAACTGGGACAAAGCAAAAACATTGCTCCCCCCCCCCCACACACACACACACAACAAATCTCTCAAGAGCTGACTATCTCCTTTAAGCTCTTTGGTTCATAGGAAAAATAGTTCCTTTGGGAGAAAATGTATTATGCTGGGAAATAGGGTGTTCTACTCTACTCTAAAGGTTAGCTGGAATTTCGGTTGGAGTCACATAGTGACTTCTGTTGCCACCTGAGCTCATTACATAGTGAAGCCAAAGCTAAAATGAAGAACTTATCAGGTAAGCTTTGAAACTCGGTTATATTTAGTTGAAAATCATAAAGTTAAAGAGGAAACTATAGATATAAAGAGGAAACAGTAGATATATCTCAAAAGGTCCTAGGGCTTCCCCGGGTGATGACATGAATACCCAGACTCTGCAGAGCTTAAAAATCAACTGAGCACACATATTTTTAAAGAATACCATGGAGATTTGGAACATTTTTATATATTTTCACATGTGGTCATTTCCATATCCACTGTTAGGGAAAAAAAGAAGTTATTTATAGTTACTGGAGCAAGGATATAGACTGAAATATCTATATGGTTTTTATTCCAAAGACACAGATTCTGGAATAGACTTTGTTGGCGAGAGAGGAAAGACAGGTTTGTTTTTCTCTAAATGTCTTTAGGAATGGAAGCTGCATCTTATAATTTAGTAGGAGTTCAGCTTGGAGGTGAAGTGATTGACTAAAATTTTAATATGCTGTATGCATTCTGTGAAATTAATCTCTGAATTATATAATATGATTGTGACCAAAATGGCCAAAAGCAAAAAAGCAAAAAGAGTCAGAAAAAGAGTGACATCAAAAAGGCTCTTTTAAAAAAACACTAAGATTTAACTTGCCTAAGTGGAAAATATCAAATAGATATTCAACTGGCAACTTTAGGGAAAAAACAAACAAACAAACAATGGAATCTCGGTGAACTTTTCCCCTTCCTATCACAGCTCCCTCCTGGGAAGTGCTACAATTCTAGGTGAATCGATACTCTTCCTTTTTCTTATTTTCACAAGGGGAGATTGTATTTGTGTGTGATATGTGTATTTTACTACAGTCCTACACATTATTAAAATTTCCAAGTAAAATAGACAGGTAAAGGACATTTATTGACACTGACCGAAACATGTACACGTATTTCTGAAGAATAAGCTGAAAACATTTTCTGGTTTATTTTCTCACACAGAGACCCATATGACTCTGAGGACAGAACATAACAGCTTTCCCTTGTGGAAGATCACAAACAGGCAGTAAGCTTTGCCGAGAGAGCAGTTCTTGTCCTTCAAGAACTGCAGGGAGAGATGCTTCTAGCCAGTGGTAGTTGGTGCTCCCAGGCCTGGCAGGACAGGTCCAGATGAGAGAAGTGAGGGCACTACTGGAGTTTCACTATTTACAGCAAAATTGAGCACGCTGGAGCTTTGCCTCTGGGCTGTTTTGGGAGATGTGGCTTGAAAAACAACCAGCACTGGGACTGAGAAAGTGCGCCTGCGAAGCATGTGGCCCAGGTCATAAGAGTCCAAACTGTGTCCATAGCAGAGTGGCCTCCTGCTCAGAACAGTGTCCAAGTAACACACGTTGGCTGCACCGGGACTGCGACAGGTCACTCCCAGGAGCAACCCTTTGAGGTTCCCAAGAGCAATTAGCATGTAAAAAACTAACCAAGAAAAGGCCTGTCCCACTGCCTCCTCTGTCTCTGGGGCAGTGAGGCCACTTGCTGTCACCAACTGCTGTGATTGTGAAAGTTTGCCTGTCATGAATATCATTCTTTCCATTCACATTGCTTCATCTGGGTCTTAAAAGGAATTTCAAAAACCAGATGATTCAGTAGAAAATGCAATGTGCAATTTCAGTCCAGAATCTGAACTTTGAAAATATTTCTGCTTATTCAAGTTAATTTCTCCTCCAGAAATCTGAAATTAGGTACGGTGAGTTAACCATTATACAAGCAGAGCTGCTTTCAATAATTTAATTATTAGACTCATGCCCCCCAAAAGGAACTTGCATGAAATATTAACCATTACTCTTAAAGCAATTTGGACACAGTCAC
This sequence comes from Murina feae, assembly GCA_004026665.1. NCBI lineage: Eukaryota > Metazoa > Chordata > Mammalia > Chiroptera > Vespertilionidae > Murina > Murina feae. The sequence continues at coordinate 11,988 of PVJC01038408.1, read as the reverse complement.
ACACATATCAGGAAAGGAAAATAAAAGTTCTCCCCAAAATGCCAGTGTTCTGTTTTGTTGGGAAAAATAATGACAACACAATTAGAGGTAAACAATATTTTCTTCGGCTCCATCTCCAGTTTCCCCATCTTGCCTGCTCAGTGTCTGTAGATTTAGCTTTGCTTCTGCTACAAACGTCTGCAGCTCAGGGCTGGGTGGGTTTGAGTCAGGGGGCATTGGGAACTCAGCCTCAGAGATGTCCAAATCTGCAACAGACAGACAGCACAGGTCACAGGGGAGTCAGCATGAGACCCAAAGGCAGGTAAACTATGACTCGGCCAGCCACAAGGAGAAGGGTGGAATCCAGTGAGAAAGAAACAAAACAGGCATCTAATGATCTAATTAGTGCGATTAAGATATACTTGGTTGTGTGTACAAATGTCTCCTGTGGCTAAACATAACCTTCATAAAATACTAGGGATGTGTCAAATAAACAGACTTGTCACCATTTGTGGGCTGTGAAAACACTGCTATTGCTGAGAAAGGGTAATACCTATTTATTATTTATTTACTTATTCTTTAAAATGTTTTTATTTTAGAGAGAGAGAGGAAGGAGGAGAGAGAGAAAAAGAGAGGGGGAAGAGAGAGAGAGATAAGTTGCCTACTGTACACACCCCAACCGGAAACAGAACGCCCAACCTGGGCATATGCCCTGACTGGGAATCAAACCCATGACCTTTTGGTGCATGGGACAATACTTAACCAACTGAGCCTCACCAGTCAGGTTGATACTTATTTATTTTTAAAAATGGGTTCAAGATCTTAGAAATACAGTGCATACTCTAGTTACAATGCAATTAACTATGGTATTTTTATCTGTATAGCACCTTCCCTCAAATATCTCAAAATCAAGAATTGACCTCAAGACAAATAATGTATCTTGGATTTTGTTGATGTGGGTAAGGGATGGAGAGAAAGGAGCTGAAGGATGAAAACCCTTTAGCCTTACCATCATGCAAATCTGTTAACACTACACAAATCACTTAGCAAGAGTAGCGAGGTTCCTAGGGAAAATCATTCCAATATCACTGTTTTTTTTTCTGTTACCTAGCAACAGCAGGGCATAGTCTATCCTCCTTTTTTCCTCCTTTTTTTTTTTTTTCTGGCAAAACCCTCTAATATTTGGTTTTAAGGGGAGGCAAAGGGGGATTTGATTTGAAGAAAAGAAAGGCTCCTGCTGCAAACCATTTTCTTTGCACTTATTCCATTGACCATCCTCCCTGGGCTCAGCTCCAGTTGGAGCAGACAGCAGAGTGTGCGTGGAAACACAGGTGGGAAGATGTGTAGCCCGGGGGCCCTCCTGCTTTTTTCCAGTCATTAACAAGAAGCCATAATAATCCTTGCCACATTTCTTCAAAGCCTCTATTATTTAGATGGATATACATAACTGCTGGCACTCTAATGACAAAAATCCTTGTGACTTTTGCCCTCTTGACAAAGATCTTTGGTTGTTAGAGAGCAAGGCCTGGAAGGAATGAAGAACAAAATGTCCTCACAAGGCTCCTGGGAGAGGGAGGGGAGTGCACTCCACACTCCCAAAGGTTTAGGTCATCCATGACTCTATGCCACTGGGGCACAAAGAAAAAGCAATCCATTTCCATTGGAGTGACTTGATTTTCTGACCTCAAATCCAGATCCTGTGCCTGGAACACTGGAACTCACTAACTTCTGAAAACACACCCACTGAGGATGCCTCCTACTTCCACCACGTCTACAGCGCCTCCTCTGGGCCTGCCCCGGGTTTTACCTCTCTCATTTCACCAGGTAAAAACAAACACACACCCCTCCCCGGGGGCAATGATCTCATTGTCAGAGCATGAAAAAAAAATAATAATAATAAATTAACCTAGAATGTTCTATGTCCTATCTCACCGCAGTAGGAGACAAAATATGCCTGTGTGGTCACAACACACTTTCACGATTTCAACTGTTTTTCCTAGTCGTTGAATGAAGAAGGCCATTTCACCTCTAAAAACAAATATTCCCAGGTGAACTCCTGATGTTTAATATTACACAATCTAAAAAAAGAGAAACCCACATGAACCTCAACACTTGCATCCAGCAGATGCGGCAGGACAGCTCACCTGAGACACTGCAGTGCTGCCTCCCAGCCAGCAGAGGGGCAGCCAGGGCACAAGAATATGACATGGAGAAGGAACAAGCAACCACTGAATGAGGCGGTTAGGAGGTGATTACTGACAAATGGGACAATGCAGGCACAATGGAAGCCAGTAATCCATGTTGTTTCCTTCCTCTGAGTGTGAGCACTTTAGCAAGGAATCTAAAATACTGGCGAGTCTAGGTATCTGGTAAGTCCCCTTAATGGTTTCAAGAGAAAACTTGTTCAAAAAGAGCCAAATATATAACAGAAAGAATTCTTTTATCTGCCATACCCCTAGTTCAGGAAGACAGAAAAACAAGAATGATTAAGGGAGGAGGGGGGGATTAACGTGCGCATGTGTATGTGCTATAGAAGTTTAATCAGAATTTTTTCAAATAAGAATAAAAATACATTTCTAGGCAAGAGCTTGCTGGACCATAAAGTGAATGGCCCACAGTGTAATCCCAGATGTATTAATGGAGGTGGTTGTGGTGTGTGTCACCTGGAGGGGAACTCAACTTCCTTCTCTGAGTTCCTCCTTGGTTTCTACCTGGACTATTTAGGCAAGGTCAGACAGCTTGTCTGAAATTGAAAACCGTTCTGTGATTTCCGGTTTTATTACTCCACTTCAATCCTGAGAGAACTCCAGCACAGCAGTTGTATATTTCTCAAGGTCACTCACCTTTTTCCACACTTTTTACCTTAGAGAGTGTAATCATCATATAGAACTTCAAATTCAAAAAACATTTGTTAAATAAAACCTCATTGATTCAGAAAGCAGAATTCTTGGGGAGTAAAGTGAATCATCCTCTTTGATTTGTGACCAAAATGCCTGTATATTGCTGGACATAAAAATAGAATACCTCATTTTTTAAATAAGCATAGAAATAGTAATACAGTCATAATTTGTGTGATTAAAAAGCCAAACACTACTGTAATGAAACAAACTTTAAACTACAAAGAACTTTTCAATCTAGTGTCTCAACACAACTTTCCCCCTTAGTTGACATAAAAGAACTACCTTCCCATTCCTCTGGAAACTAAACAGAGTGAGCACTGTTGTCCTTAAAATAAGGACACATAAGATGAAAGACATAAAAGGCCATTAAACCAAGTAGAGCAGTAGAATCTTGGTACAGGATTTTTTTTCTAGTTAACACTAAACTTTTATGCTGTCCTAAAACCTCATCCTTCATGGGAAATTTCCTTAGGCCCATTATGGAGTTTTTGGAAACTTTCTGCGCTGATACCAGCGACAGTTCCCTCAAACTCCCTGTTTTTAGCTCTTAGTTGCAACCTGCTGGTTGACATACATTTATCATTTTCACACTTTTCTCTGCTCACCAGCTGCTGGAACATCAGGGGAGTGAATCCGGAGTCTGAGACGACATACAGCATGACAATCAGCTCCTGAAAAGCTGACACCAGCAGGAAGTAAGATTGGCCTTCCCTTCATTGGCTCACCGTCATCCTTATTCTTTTTACGCCAACAGAATCATTAGTTATTTTCAAGACCAGACTATAAACTCAAGGTGTAAAATGCACCCATGTGCCATATTAAAAATGAACAAAGCGCCTTCTAAGCTGAATGAAATCTTTTAAACCACAGGCAAAACGTAACCTTGGGCTAGTCATTTCCCTTCCTCTGGGCTTCAGTTCATAAAGGATTGAATGGAGATCATCATTCAGGCCTCTTCAGCGTCTTAAACTATGTCAGAATTTTTACATCTGTGTCCTGGCTCAGTGACTCACCAAGTAATCATCTAGAGGTGCAACAAATGCATGCAGTTTCCAAGTGCTTTATGCTCAAGAAATGGACATTTATTACCCTCAGTTTCTTTTTAAAATAATGTTCTTAGGGTAATTTCCAGACATGTGTCCCATCCTCCAAATTCAATCTTCCCAACAATACATATTTGAGCTGAGCCCTCGTACAGTCCTCAGGGTAGGGATTTGGGAAGCTACCTAATAAGTGGAAGATAATGCCCACAGTGGAGACCTGTACTTGACTTTTCCCTCTATGAACAGCCAACATAAGGGTAAATTGTCATAAAAACCAGCTTTGCGACAAGTCGGAAAGGGTTGTCTATCACTTAAAAATATTTAATTAACGTAGTCTTTGCCATTGTCCAAATTTTCTTTGAAGCATCTTAACTCATGATAATTTTTAAACAGAAGCATATTGAAACCACCATTTTACTTTCCATTATGAAGATCAACTCCCAAGGTCTGAGTGTAGCTCCACAGTGTACCCCATGACCAGGCACCAGCAGCCCAGCACCTCAAAAAGGATGCCTAGTCTACTCTTGAGATTACTGGTGATGCCTCGTTTAGCCATGTCTCATCCTGCTCCACTCTTCCCAATGGAACTCACAAGACGGAGGTTCTTGTCTCCTGGGTCTTGGCTCTGTTCTTGTTTATTTGAATGAAACATTCTGACTTGCACTCATTACTCTATCCTTGTGCATGTTCCTAAAATCAAAATTCACACTCTCCTGAAATAACTCTACCTTCAAAAACTGTTGTCATTAATGTTCCAAGTCTGCGAAGTAAGCTGTTTCCCCTACTTAATGACTGATTCGTGCTTATACTGTGAAACATTTAAAAAATCGTTTCCTGATGGCTTTACTGGCAATCACTATTTTTTCTCAGGAGCACTAATGCGCATTTTTCTCCTAATGGAAAACACTTATTGTACAAAGTATGAGGTGTCTTTAGAGCAAAGAAAAATTGGTCTCTGTCCCTCATTTAGCTCAACTCCATTTTCCGTAGTGAACCATAGACAGGATGTGAGTCTCTGGCATGAAAACCACTATGGAATTGCTCTCTGAAACCAACGCTCTCCATGGGTGCTATGATTCCCTCTACTATTCCTCATGTACCTATACTGCACCTGAAATTAAACAACCAAAGTGTGCTCTGGGGAGTGTGTGTGTGTATGTGTGTGTGCACACATGGGCGTGTGGTGTGCATGTATAAATTTGTAATGTAAGAAAGCAACCAAATTTTTTGTTTTTGTGACTATTAGAATTGGGCTTTAGTTCCTTAGCAGTAATTAACATATTCGGAATAACCTATGTTGGTTATAAAGGTAATGCTGACAAGAAGCAATCAGTACGATGATGTGGTTATATTAACACACATCATGTGTTAATATAACTTGTGCCAATGATGTGCCAATTCTCTCTGCTATCTGAACTTTGATTTGTTCTCACACTCTTCTTCTCCCCTTCCCCCCCTCCCCAGGGTGCCAGTGCTAAGGAATCAGCAAGCTCCATGGGAGGTTGGGGCAATGCCTTTTACCTTCCCCTCTTCTCTGAGATACATTTCAAACACTGTTTCTTTTTATTTCAAAAAAAGTATGTTTCTCTAAACAGGATTCTTACTAGGGATTAATATTAAGAGGTTGATAAAATACTGGATAAATCAAGGTTATTGACAGAGTCCTCAGAATTTTAACAGGTTCACCTGTATTATAAATCTCAGAGGGAAAAACAGAACATGGGCCTGGCTGGCGTGGCTCCAGGTCACGGTTTGATTCCCGGTCAGGGCACATGACTGGGTTGTGTGCTCGACCCCCGATGTGGATCAGCCAATCAATGGCTGCCAATCAATGAATATCTCTCATCATTTATGCTTCTACCTCTCTCTCCCTTCCTCTCTGAAATCAATAAAAATATATTTTAAAAAACAGAATGTGACATTCCACAAACTCAGCAGGATGTTCTTATAATGTACTTTGCAGTGTTCTGTTTCATGTAGCACACTTTGGGGAATACTGCATTAGAGAATGATAAACCTATTATAGACTAAAAAATAGACAATCAATGACCAAGAGGCAAGAATAAATCAGAGGTGAGAAACTGAAAATAGGTGAGAGTTCCCACATTCAGAAACTCTTAACTCTGTTTGTCATGTCTATAGGGGACCCTGGTAATAGTCAGCAATGGCTGCTAAAATGATCAGGAGAAAAGCTGATGAAAAACTTTATAATGGAATGGATCAAGCTGAGAACATCTGTACCCACAGATCAACCTGAATGCCACAGAAAGAGAAATGACATGGTAAGCTTGCTAATAATTGCAAATAGGAAATAGACAACATATACAACACAGTAAATATACAACACTATTTATGAAGATTTTTTCATGCCAAAAAATAAACCATGTATCTAGTCAAACATCAAACATAGTCCAAACTACCAGTTGACAGGGAATATAGGGGTAAAGGAATATGTTAAATGACACCACAGGGATACAATCAACAAAATCCAGAATATAAGAAATTTTTAAGAAAATAGTTTTCCCCAAAATAAAGTCTTTTAAATAAACAACCCAGTCTTTTCAACAAATTGTAAGATTTAAAAAAAAAAAAAATACAGGAGAACCTTAAAAGAGACTTGAGAAATAAAACAAACACAATATATGAAATTATTTGGAAGTCAATTCAAACAAACCAAAGGAAAAATTGAGACAATCAGAGAAATTCAAGTATTGACAGTATGATTTTAAGTAAAAATTATTAATCTTTTTAGATGTAACAATGATATTGTATTGTTGGGGGAAAAAAAGAGTCCATGTCTTTTAGAGAAAGATACTAGAGTATCTATTCTAATAAAAGGGTAATATGCTAATTAGACCAGACATCTTCCAGACATCCTTCCAGACAAAGCCACAGTGGCAAGGGCCAAGGCAAAGGGAGTTAGGGGCAATCAGGTTAGCAGGGGAGAGCAGTTAAGGGGATCAGGCTGGCAGGCAGTGGTGGTTAGGGGTGATCAGGCAGGCAGGGGTCCCAGACTGGAGAGGGTGTAGGCTGAGCTGAAGGACCTCTCTCCTCCCCCACTTCATGCACGAATTTCGTGCACTGGGCTTCTAGTTTTTGGATAAAATGACAGAACACCTTAGATTTGCTTTAAGATAACCCAATGTGTGAAATGTTCCATGATACATTTTTTAAAGTCCATAGTTGGACTATAAAATTATAAGGGTTCTCTGTTATTACAACAGCATAGCCCCTATATATCTGACGTAAACGGAACACTGTAGCAATAAATTAGAGGCCTCCTCTGGATGCCAAGTGTTCTTAGATCAATTTTAACGCAACTATATGACAAGGCACTGGCAAGTGCCATGTAAGGATTTATATCTAGGTGTAAAGATACAGAAAATAGATGAGGTTCATTTGAGTTTATAGCTACATTGATAAAAAATGATACAAATTCAGGTATGGTCTTTGCTCTCGCCTAAATAATCTGATCTCTCCTATGTGAAATATAATTAAGAAGAGATCTTATACCCTGGTGCATTTGACTGTGGCAGTAAATTAATAAGGTTATTTTATAATTTGAATTCCTATTCTTTAGTTTTTTGAATTTACTTTAAACGAAAATATAACATTAAAGAAATAAGAAGTAAAAGTAGTATGTCTAGTCCAATAATATCAAAATAAATTTCAGTTTATAATACTAGGTATTAATTTTTTGCGGAAAACGAGTAAACTCGTCATATCGCTTTTTATATCAAAGCGCGGGAGACGAGTTTTTTCCAAAAACGATGAGTAGAGACAGATTCTGTCAAATATGGAGGGCCTGGCATTTCAACAACGAAAATGTGCAAGACAACTCAGATAGACTTTGCAAAGTCAGACCATTATTGGATTTCTTTCTTCCCGTTATGATGTGATTTGGTGGGAAAATGCCCGATTACAAAGTGTCAATTAATATGCATTGCCAAAAAGATGAACGAAATAGTGGATACCTGATTCAAAATTTCTATCTAATTTAATCAGAGTCACTGGAATCGCCAATTTGAAATTCTCATGTTCAGAAAGTACCTTAAAATTTTATTTAGTCTAATCCCTGTCTTCTGAGAATGAAATGGAAAATCAAGGGCTTCTCTCTGTAAGACACTAACATTAGTTGCCCTTGAGTCAAATATTCAATTCAATCCTCACACCAATCCACAGTGGTAGGTAACTATGGAATATGAAAGAGAACCTAGAATCAGCACAGAGACAGACTTAACCCCAAAACACAGGAAGCTGAAGGAAACGTCCAAAAAAACAAACAAAAAACACCAATTAATATCTTTAAAGAGTTATTTAAAAGATATTTTAGCCACAAAACAAAAATAGGAACTATAAGAGAGCAAGAAATATCTCTTGGAAATTAAAAATATGCTGGCTGATTTTTTAAAAATTAATACAATATTAGGAGATAAGAAAATCTTCCAGAAAGTAGAACAAAAACATGGAGAAATGGAAATAGAAGAAAAACAATAACAGAACAATCAGAGGATCCAAGAGGCCAAACTTATAACCAGAAACAGTTCCAGTAAGATAAAACTAAGAGAAGCAATTTTTTAAGAAAAAATTTCCCAGAATCAAGACAAATATGTCTAGAGACTTGAAAAAGCCTAATGAATAACCAGCAAAAAGGATTTTAACAAAAGACCACACTAAAGCATACTATAAAATTCATCCAGAAAGGGATAAAAATATAGTTTTAAAGGCTTCCAAAAAGTGAGAACAAGTTACAAACAAAGGGTTAGCAATCAGAATGGCAGATTCTCAACAGCAACCATGGCAAGTGAAGAATCAACTCTTTCAAATTTCTGAAGGAAAATAATTTTCATCTAGAATTCTAAGCCCAGATATATTATAAAAACCAAGTGTAAAAGTAGCAAAAGATAAACAAATGAAATGCAAAAGACATTTCAACTAATTTTGGGGAAAAAATTGCTTTCATTACACCTTTTCTTAGGGAATTTGGAGATATCCTCCACCAAATAAAGAAATATGCCATTACAGAGAGAGAGAGTAGGACTGATGACATAGGATCCAACACAGGCGAGATGTGAAGGGAAGCCTGGGGGGAAGGGGTAGAAACAGCCACATAGCAGGCTGAGGGAGCAACAAGGGCATATGGAACAGGAGGACAGAGGATGATGAAAGGGAAATTTCCAAGACGGAAAATGAAGCTGATAGATATTCGATGTGCTCAGTGTGTGTAAATACTGTTGATGAGTTATGGAGAGGTAGGAAAGAAGGTACCAAGTCTCACTAGTAATTAGAGAAGTATGAATTGCAAGAATGAGCTACTAGTTTGTATTCGTGATATTGGCAAAAATTTAGAAGCCTAACAGTTCTAAGTGTTGGGAAGTAGCTGAGGAAACTGGAACTCTCCTATACAGCTGCTGAAAGTGGTATTATAAACCTTTAGAGAGAAATCAGCAATATCCGGCAAAAACCAAAGACATCCTTACCACTTCTAGGCATTAGAATCTAAACAAACTCTCAATCACGTGCACAAAGAGATATATACAAAAGGATGTTTACTGAGAATAGTTTGTAATAGGAAAAAGCGGAAAACATCTTTATTGCTCACTTGTAGGGTAATGAATATGCTCTTATTTATTCATATAATGGGATAGTATACAGCAGTTTAAAATGGTGCTACGTTTATGAATATGTACATTGAGTAAAAAAAACAAGACGTACACATGCATATATACATGCATATATGAAGAGAGAAAGGGAAATTTAAATACTGCATATATGGTATTATCATGGAATTTTTGTTAATTTTTTCTTGGTGTGATAATAGCTTAAAAAATAGAGCCTTATCTTTTAGAAATATATACTGAAATGTTATGGATTGATAAGCATTTACACATGATTTTTAGGTATTGTTACAAAATAATACAGGATGTGCGTGTTTTGGGGGGAGAGGGGGAAGAGTCTAGCTTATTAAATATGACTGGCCAAAAGTACCTAAATGTCTGAGGTTGAGTGGTTGTTTGACTTCTCTGTTTAGTTTAAACATGCCTGAAATTGTCCATAATACATTCAGGCAGACAAAAAATACGTCAAATTCAATTTTTAAATCAAAACAAATTAAGATGTTCAAATCCTGGAGTCTCGGCTAAAAAGCAGGGACAAGTTTTTGAAAGTGCATCAAATGAAGCGACATGCCGCCTCCGCTACACGGACGGGGCAGTATATTCATGGCACTGAATTCCTCTGCGGGCTGTGGGGCCCGGGAGCGTCTAAGTACCAAACCAGTAAGTGTACTTCCTGGAAACTGCCTGCTCAGGACCCGACCTACCCTCACTGAAAGAGTTACGCCTCTCATTTTGCGGAGAGAAGAAAAAACGAATTCACTTCTCTGCCAGCTGAATAATGCAGGAAATCAACCAAGGAATTTTAATGCTGCATTTACTTCTTACTGGTTCAGTAGAGGGAAAAGCAGCTGTTCAAATTCTTAAGCACACAAAATCCAGTGTTTTTCTCTAAATCAGAAGAAGGCAAGCAATTATACCAAACACACCCAAGTTAATTAGTTATACGTACTTTTTAATAATTATGTTATTACTAAACCAAAAAAAAAAAAAAAGAAGAAGGTATCCCAATGTTTGAAAGGTCTACAAGTGAGGGTATTTTTCTCTTGATTAACTATAGAACTATGAGATGTCAGAGAACTTTGTTTTCAGAGCAACATAAAATTCTTTTTTTTTAAAAAAAAGTGAAAGATTATTTTCATAATTCTTTTTTGTTGTTAATCCTCACTTGAGAATATATTTTTCATTGATTTTTTTTTTTTTTTTTTTTTTTTTTTTAGAGAGAGAGTGGAAGGGAGGGGGAGAGACAGAGAAAAAAACATCAATGTGAGAGAGACACATAGATTGCTTGCCTCCTGCACATGCCTTGACCAGGGCCTAGGATTGAACCTGCAACCTAAGTACGTGCCCTTAATCGGAATCAAACCCAGCACCCTTCAGTCTGAGGGCCAGCACTCTATCCACTGAACCAATCTGGTTAGGGCTTATCATTCTTATTTGTGAAATAACATTCGCCAAGAAGCCAAACCCTGAAATATCATTTCCAATGGAAGCCTTGAGTTTACGCCACTCAGAAATGATGGTAATTTTAAAAGTACAACATACATAGAAAATGTTTTCTTCAATGCAGGTTTTCACATCCTTGGCCTTCTTTTCACATTAATGTTTGCTATCAGAGTGTATTTCTGAAAGTTACATTTAAAATAAGTATTTTTATAAATTATACAATTAAAGAAGTAGGCAGTTCGTAGAGCAGAGGCAAAATTGGGACTTTACCAAAAGAGCAATTAAAAGAGAACATATGCATCACACGCTAAACTGCTCTACTCCTTAGAGCCATCTCTCCTAATTTTAAATTGTCTGATGCATGCAAGTGTCACATGAAGCTCCTCTGTGTGTTAATATCTGTGCTTTCCGACATGTGACCTGTGACTAACACTTGAGCCTAAAGCAACTTGCTAATTTCCCTTTAATTATATACCAGTAGATACAAATCCCCAGTCCTCACACTATCCTCCCCCTCTTCTTCTCAAGGAGCCATAGCATCACCATATAACTTAAACTTTCTTTAGTGCAGGGGTGGGGAACGTTCAGCTCGCGGGCCAGATAAGGCTCTGTACCTGCCAAGGCATTAGAAGTGAGCTACTCAAATGTTTGACCCAAAATAATGTTGTATGGCCTGCAAATGATGTTCTAAATATCCAAATGGCCCTTGGCAGTAAAAAAGTTCACCAACCCTGCCTTGGTGGAGTTAGCCAGCAAAAAAAAAAAAAAAAAAAAGGATCATGAAGAGTAGTCTCAACTACTTCCTTAAGTGACCAGCAGCCCCCATTCCTTCCAGACTGCTGACGGCCACAAAGCATGCTGCCCTGAAAAAACCCCATTCCCTCATAGAGGAGGAAGATGCAAACCCAGACAACTACAATAAAACAGGACATCCTGCTCACTGGCTAATGAATACTGCCCACAGCTGGACACCACGTCAGAGGCCCTCCAGAGGGATAGTTTCCA
>PVJC01038407.1:0-16778 GCA_004026665.1 Murina feae | reverse complement strand
CTGGGGAATGGTTCATGTGCTCTTGAAAAGAATGTAGATTTTGGAGTTGTTTGGTCTGATATTCTGTAAATGGCTGGTTATGTTAGGGTGGTCAATATGTTATTTAGATCTTTTATAACTTTCCTGCTCCTATTAGTACTTCTATGAATCACTGAAGAGAGGCTTGACATTTCTGTCTATGATTATGGGTTTGTTCATTTTCCCTTTCTTTTTTGTTAAATTTTTAGTTCATGTATTTGCAGCACTGTTATTAGGCACATGAACATTTATGACGATCTTCCTGGTATGTGCATTCTTTTATCACTATGAAATGCCTTTCTTTGTCTCTCTAATATTCCTTTTAATATTTGTTTTATCTGATATTAATATAGCTATTTAAGCTTTCTTATGCTCATTGTTTGCATGGCATATCTTTTTCTAACCTTTTACTTTCAACACTTTTGTGTTTTTATATTTAAAGTATGTTTTTTTGTGAAGAACACATAGTTGGTCTCGTGGAGTTTTTTTAAACAGTCTATCAATCCAGTCTCTGTTTTTTGTTTGTTTTTGGTAATCCTCAATCAATTTTTCCATTGATTTTTAGGGAGAGTGGAAGAGAAAGGGAAAGAAGGAAAGACAGAGAGAAATATCAGTGTGAGGGAAACACATCGATCGGTTGCCTCCTGCATGAGCCCCAATCAGGGCCCGGGTTGGGGAGGAACCTGCAACCAAGGAACGTGTCCTTGACTGTAATCGAACCCTGGACCCTTTGGTCCACAGGCTAATGCTCTGGCCACTGAGCAAACTGGTCAATCTTTCTATGTGTGTGTGTGTGTGTGTGTGTGTTTTAATGGAATATTCAATTCACTTGCATTTAATGCAATTTTGGATAGGTGTGAATTTAGGCCGGTTGTTTTTCTATTGATCTCACTTTTTATGTTGTTCATTTGCTCTTCTGTTCTCTATTCCAAACTTCTTTTGTGTTAATCAGGGACGTTAATATGTCATCTTAATTCTCTACTGGCTTTTTAGCTTTACTTCTTTGCATTAATTTTTTAGTGGTTGTGCCCTCTCTTGGTGCGTGGAGACTGGAATCTGGTTAAGGCCAGCTAGCTCAGGGGCTGTTCCTTGGAACAGGGGCATGTCCACCCCTGGGAAGAGCAGCCTTCCTGGCAGTATCACTGGGGAGAATGGTTTCCCCTCAGAGTTGCTGCTCCATGGCAGGAGCTCACTGAATGCAGGGGCTGCTGCTGGTCGTTGACAGCAGTGTCCCTGGAAGCTTCTGTGGTGAAAAGAGTGGGACCTGTGAGCAGACTGACCCAGAGGTGGAGTTGCTCCCAGCCTAGCAGTGGTTTGCCCAGCCCAGCACTTCTGGATAGATGTAAGGAATCCTCCCTTCCCATTAAGGAGAAGTGGTGGCCCAACTGAAAGCTAATTTGCTCAAGGCCATTTTCACTACTAAAAGACCCATAAGGCAGAGATACAGAAAAACAAAAAACAAACCTTGTCTAGGGAAACAGAGAGGGTGGAGGTGGGGGTGGGAGGTGGGGAAAGCTGCTGCTCTCCCCTGCCGGCACTTGGAGTGGGAGTGGATGCATGAAAGTGGGGCTGGGAGGAGGCTGTGGAAAATGTCCTCATAAAAGGAAGCATGCAGTTGAGTGGTTAGGCCAATGGGGGGAGCGTTTCTTCAGCATTCTTTGGTTAGAAAAGTATTAAAAGGAGGAAATTAATGGCTCTCAGAGAATGAATGCGGAAGTCCTCCAGGACCAAGCAGTGGTATTCTGTTAACTTACTTGGACACCACCTGTACCCCTGCTGGATACTCTAGCTATGCTTGAACTGACAGTGACACATTCTAGAGGCCTGATGGGTTGGGTCTCCCTGTTAAGGAGCTCCTAAGCCCTGCTTCCTACTGGTGAGCACAGGCCTTAACTCCATGTCACGTTACATCTTGGTCTGCTTGTCCCACCATTGGGCCGGGCTTCTGCAGAAAAAGAGAGAACAGTGGAGTTGGGAGGTGGGAGGCTACATAGTCAGGCTGAAATAGTCATGGGCTGCTGTCTCTTTGGCTTGAGATCTAAATAAAAATTTTCAGAAATCCCTCAAATTTACAATTACAGCCTTTTCCCAAAATATCTATAACTTCATAAATTTTATCTGAGTTTAAAAAATGGTATTTCAAAGCAGATATTAATTAATCTTCTGTGTTCATCTGTCACCTAAAAGGCGGTCAGTTTAGAAAAGGGCTGAAGCAGAGAGGAGCTCTTGCCTGTGGCAACCTCATCCGTTTCTTCTCTTGGACTTGGCTGCTTTGGGATTTTTCAAGTTCTCAAGACCTTAGTTCTATAGCTTTGAGGGCTAACAATGGCTGGATATTCTACCAGAAAAGGTCCGCTTTTAATCTGAACAAAGATTGTTTGGCTCCAAAAGTGGAATGTGTGTGTGTGTGTGTGTGTGTGTGTGTGGGTGTGTGTGTGTGTATGAGAGAGAGAGAGAGAAAGAAGAGGAGGAAAGAGAGAGAGAGAGAGAGAGTGCAGACCCAGTATTTTTGACAGTTTAGGATTATAACAAGAGAAATAAGGTATTTTGTTTTGAAGGAAGAGGAAGAGGAAGAAGGGAAATAAATTAAATAAATTAGAGGATAGACATGGTGAAGGACTCAGGGAAGAAAATGAAAATACTAGTAGTCTAGTCTGGCCAGCAGAGTATCAACCTATGAACTAGGAGGTCACCATTTGATTCCTTATCAGGGCACATGCCCGGGTTGCAAGCTCAATCCCCAGTGTGGGGTGTGCAGGAGGCAGCCAATCAATGACTCTCTCTCTCATCATTGATGCTTTTATCTCTCCCTCTTCCCCTCAGAAATTAATAAAAAGAAAAGAAAAGAAATAGTTAACAAAAAAAGTGGTTCCCTAGCTGGTTGGGCTCAATAGATATAGTGCTGGCCCTTGGACTGAAAGTCCCGGTTTGATTCAGGTCAAGGCATGTACCTTGGTTGCAGGCTCTATTCCCAGTTCTGGTAGGGGCTCATGTGGGAGGTAACCAATCGATGTGTCTCTCTCATATCAATGTTTTTTAAAAATTCTAACTACCAGAACTTGCTTGAGGAGCTTGTCTTTCTGAATTCCGGTTTGCTAAAGACCAGAACGTTAAATGTCACTCTGAAAAGGATAAAACCTAATTAAGGCCAGATCATACAGGCAGGCTCTTTGCTTTCCACATCACTTATATTCCTTCCTGTTCTGAATGATTTGCTTTGTAGGTATATCTTCACTGGGATTTATATTTTTGAAGCTTTGATAAAAATATTGGCAAGAGGTTTTATCCTGGATGAGTTTTCTTTTCTTCGAGATCCATGGAACTGGCTGGACTCCATTGTCATTGCAACAGCGTAAGAATGTTAAAGATTTCTTTAAATTTTGTTTTATACCTTTAAGTATTACAAAGAGGGTTAAATAAGTTTCCATTTTTTCCCCTTGACCTTCTCCCATCCTCCCCTACCCCCAGTGTCTTGTGTCCATTGATTATGCTTATATGCATGCATATGAATCCTTCAGTTGATCGATTAACTCCCCCCAAACCCTCCCGACCCTTGAAGCTATAGTTTGACAGTCAATTCAATGCTGTTCTGCTCTGTATTTGTGTATGTTCATCAATTTATAATGGTCTTTATTATCTATAAATAAGTGAGGTCATGTGGTATTTTTCTTTCATTTGACTGGCTTATTTCACTCAGCATAATGCTCTCCAGCTCCATCCATGCTGCTGCAAATGGTGGGAATCCCTTCTTTTTTACAGCAGCATAGTATTCCATTGTGTAGATGTACCACAGCTTTCTAATCCATTCATCTGATTTTTAATGAAGAGACTTGGGGTGGGAAAGAAGCCCCTTTGGCTTACATCAGGGCTCTGTGTGAATCCACAGGAGCAGCTAAGTGTGGTTTAGCAATGCCTTAGAGCTCTGAGGGCAGTGTTGGTTGACCCTGAACAGTACCATGTAGTCAGTTGGCCAGAGGCATCCATGCAAAAAGCCATTTTTAGGCCAACCCTCATGTTCTCATTCCTTCTTTCATCCCTTCACCAAACACTGGCCTGCTATGAGCCAGGTTCTGTGTAAGATACAGGGCTTGTGATAATGAAAAAGCAAAACAAACAAACATACTTCATTCTCAGTCCAGATGAGAAGAGAAACAATTAGTGACCATTACAATCTGGCACGGTGAGTGTTACGATAGGCGCTGTGCATGTATCAGGCTGTCAGAGCATGTGTTGGGCTGCCAGAGCATACATGGGGCTGTCAGAGTACGCATCAGGCTGCCAGAGCATGTAGGAAAGACCAAGGAGTCTAAAAAATCGTTAGCTACTGCAAGGACACAAAGAGTTTCTCTCCTGTTGCCTTCTAGAATTTTTATAGTTTTGACTCTTACGTTGAAGTCCACGGTCCGTTTTGAGTTCAATCCTGTGTATATGGTAGATGACAGGTGAAAATTGAAGTTGTTCCTGAAGGAAGGGACATCAGTTTGGCATCTGAATGATGAGGCAGAGTCAGCAAAATAAAAAGCAAGAAAAGAAATGGCCTATTGCCAACACAGTAACAACAAACCTTTCATTAAGTTGTCAAGCCAGCCATTATTTTAAGCACTTGCATATACTTTCATATTTAATATTCACAAAGGCCCTTTGAGGTCGTTGTTTTTCATTTCACAGTTTTACATTGGAAGGTCTGCAATCAGGTGCTCTTAGCGATTGAAAGGTGGGGTGGTGTAGCAGTGAATAGTGTGGGCTCAGGAGACAGACCACCTGTGCACCTATGGGCTTGGCCACATATTGAGACCTTAGGGAAGTGCCTGGGGCCAATCAATAATCGTTTCAGTTGATTTACATTAACCAGGGATGTAGCCACAACTATTTCAAGGAATCCTTACCTTTATCCAAATATAAAGATTGGTTGAACAGCCACCTGTACAGTCTCTGGTCCACAGCAAAAGAGAATATTACGAGACCCTGAGATGACAGTGGGCTTGGGAAGGCGAGGCCCCAGATTTCATCTCTGTGGACCCAGGGCCCAGGTTGTGCTTACTTGTGCTTATGGAGCTGTGCAGTGCAGCCGCAGGACGGAGCAAGCCCAAGCTTTTCCTGTGCCTTGTCTTGTAGGTTTGTGTCATTATTACCATTTATGAAGGTCAACAGCATCAGCCTGTCATCCCTGCGTACCTTCCGAGTGTTCAGAGCTTTGAAAGCAATTTCAGTAGTTTCAGGTAAGTCACTTTAACTTTCAACATTGACTCTTAGTGGGAGAGAACATTCTTCTATATTTAAAATTTCTCCGAATGTCATATAAACCAAAACCAAACAAACAAACTCTGCTTTTACTTTTTACTTGATTGTACAACAAATATTGTGCAGGTGCTATGCTAGCTGCGTGGGATATATCAGAGAGCAAACAGACAAAGATCCCTGCCCTCATGGAGTTTACATTTTATGTGGGGAGTGGGGAGACAGACGCTAAACAATAATTATTCTATATAATAAAAGCCTAATATACTAAGTGTCCGGTGGGCTGGTCAGTCGTTCAACCAATCAAAGCATAGTATGCTAATGATATGCTAAGGCCACTTAATGGCTCGCTATGACATGCCCTGACCACCAGGGGGCAGACAGTTGACAGGTTGACCAGTCACTATGATGTGCACTGACTACCAGGGGCAGACGCTTCAACCAGTAAGTGAGCTTGCTGCTAGGGTCTGGCCAATTGGTACTGAATGAGATGGGCTGGACCCTCCCTGGAGCCCTCTCGTGGTCCTTCCCTAACTGGCCAACCTCCTGCATCCCTCCCCAGCCCCGATTGTGCACTGGTGGGGTCCCTCGGCCTGGCCTTCACCCTCTCACAATTGGGGACCCCTCAGGGGATGTCGGAGAGCCAGTTTCAGCCCAAATCCCACAGGCCAGACCAAGGGACCCCACTGATGCATGAATTCGTGCACTGGGCCTCTAGTAATAAATGTTACTCAGCATGTTAGAAAGTGATATGTGCCATAAAAAATACAAACAAAAAGGAAAAGTAAACAACATGAGAACTACTGGAAGTCACAGGGGTTAGGGGAAACAGGTTGCAGTTTCAATAGAGTGGTCAGGATGGGTGTCATTGAGAAGGTGAGATATGAGCAGATTTTAAGGACATGATAGTTTCGCAAGCAGATATATGGTAAAGAGTGTTCTAGGGACAGGAAACAATCTAAAGACTGGGGAATAGGAAGGATATGAATGAGGTTGGAGCAGACAGAGTGAGGAGCCAGATGATGGAGGTAAGAACACAGAAGTGAAGGAGGCATGTAAGTGCTGGGAAGATTTGAGCTTTGCTCTGAGACAAATGGGAGTCAGGTGAGGGCTTTGAGCAGAGGAGTCGCATGACCTGACACAGGTTTTGAAAAGATTACTTTGTGTGGGGACTAGAACGTGGGGGAGCAAAGGTAGAAGCAGGAAACCCAGATGGGAGGCATGGTCGTTGCCATGGAAATGTGCCACTCAGATCTCCTGCTGCAAGGAGCATAGTTGACTAATGGTCCCAGCTGCCATCTGTCTGGATTCACCACTGCATTCATGTTCATGCCAACATTGTGCCATATTGGGAACACTATTCTTTTTAAATATTATTGATTTCAGAGAGGAAGGGAGAGAGAGAAAGAGATGGAAACATCAACGATGAGAGGGAATCATTGATCAGCTGACTCCTGCACACCCCTTACTGGAGATTGAGCCCACAACCCAAGCATGTGCCCTCACCGGGAATCAAACAGTAACTTCCTGGTTCATAGGTCAACAGTCAACCACTGAGCCATACCAGCTGGGCTAGAGGAAGGATGTGGGACTCCCCTATTGAGGGACTTTAGCTTAGGGGCTCCTCAGCAACCTGGTTGAGACGATCACATCAGCATTAGTCTGAGGCTTGTCCTGTCCAATCATGCTTCCTTCTTATTCTCCTTTCCCATGTGTCAGCCCTGTGTCACAGTCTAGCTCTCCCTGCCATCTCTACTTCTTCCTGCTTATTCTTCACAGACATTTCACCCAACCAATCTCTTGCAATCTGATCCCGTAGTACCTGCTTCCCAGAGAACCCACAGAGACACAAGGGGACACTGCCACAATCCAGGCAAGAAATGGTGGTGCTCTCAAATCAGCTGGTAGTAGAGGAGTTGGTGGACAGCAGTCACATTCTGTATACATTTGAAGATAGAAACAATAGAATTTCCTGATAGGTTGATTGTATGTGGTGTAAACAAAAGAAGAGAGTCAAGGGTGGGTCAAGAATTTTGGCCTGAGTGACTGTAAAGATGAAGTCGTCATTGACTGAAACAGGGAAGACCGTGAGAGGAGCAGGTCTTGGCGGTCAGGGTAGGAGTTCATTTTGGACATGTTCTGTTTGAGATGGCTGTGAGACATGCAAATGAGAGTTTTAAGTGGGAAGTTATATGTGAGCTGGCAGTTTCAGGGAACAGTATGGGTTGGAGATACAATTTTTGAGATCTTGAGCCTATAGATGATATCAAGAGCTATAAAACCTGATGAGATCACCAAGAGAACGAGCACAGATGGAGACTAGAAGAGGGTGAAGGTCTGAGTCCTGGAGCCTGCAACCTAAGGGGGAGGAGTAAAGAGAAGACACCAGGAAAGGCAATGAACAGGAGCCACAGGAAAGTAGGAAGGAAAGCAAAGGTGGTCTCATGGAAGCCAGGTGAGGAAGGTGCTCTGTGAATCAGGATGAAGCCAAAAAGATGGGTGGTGACTAAGAATTCCAATTCATTAAAAATGAGATTATTATGGCACACTCTTCTCCTTTCCTTACTCTTTCCTTTATAAAAAAATTATTATAAAAATATTCCTTTCTGGAGTTCTCTCCCACTTTCCTTCTTTCCTACCCTTCTATCCCTTATATTAATGGCTTAGCTACCATATCAGAATTACAGGCAATTTGGGTCTTTTCAAACAGAGCAATGGGTTGTTTGAAACTCCATAAAAATAACTACACAGTGATAAGGAAACCGGCAGTCAGAGGACAATTACATAGAATTTGTCTTCCCTCTTCTTCTTTTGCAAAGTGGACCTTGGTTTCCCAGGTAGATTTAGAAGCTCTCTGCATGAGCTGAGTCTCTCATATTATCATAAGGTAAAATATATACTGAGGCATTCACTTAGTGGCTTTATTGTTTTCTTTTTTCATCTCTAAGCAGGTGACTATAGTCTCCCTTCTGACTCATGAGCACATGGCATCCCTGTATGTTTTTTGGAGTGAAGGTGTAAGGCACAGTCTTTTATGGGACTATGTAAAAATTACTCAGGAATCACAACCATCTTCTTTCATTCAATTCTTCTTGCACCAGAGGAGACTCAATTCTCTTATAGATGAAATTTGGACTTGGATGAGGTTGTAGCAATTTCTTATTTGACTGCAACTGGGGACATAGCAGATGCCCTAGCTTGGCCTCAAGGCTTCTCCCCAAGTGTCATTACACTTTGTGGGAAGGTTATCTACATAAGGTTGTTTCGGCCTTGTGTTCTCAAGTCTACCATTTATGGTTTACATGAATCAGTTGAAACTTTTTCGGGTAGTGTCATCCCACATGTTATAGTTCACATCTGGTTATCTCTCCAGCTGTGTTGAGAGCAGAACCCATGACTCAGTTGTGAGCTAGGCTGACTTGTGGCTTCTTACCAGATTGTGCACATCTTTTCCAACTCTGCTGGTACATCATGCTGGTAACTTGAAACCAGGGGGAGAGGGGTATATGGAGGGAGAGGAGGAATCTACACTACAGAATTCAGCAAACAAGGAAATCTATAAATGCTTTAAATGAAGAGTTTCCCATACTCACCTTCCCTCCTACCCACCCCCTCTTCCCGGGAACTGGTTTTAAATATTTGCCAGCATACTATAAGGCTATGTTTTTATTTGTAACTTTGGCATTCTAACGGTGTGCCATGGACACAGTAGGTCTCAGTAAATTTTTTTTTCGAATGAATGAAAAAGGAACCATATTATAACTAGCAATCTGAAGTTGTTGTTTTTTCCCTAGGACAGGCATCCTCAAACTATGGTCTGCGGGCCACATGCTGGGTGTTTTTGCTGCTACTGCCTGTCCTGCTTAAAATAAGATATGTGCAGTGTGCATAGAATTTGTTCATAGTTTTTTTTAAAACTATAGTCCGGCCCTCCAACGGTCTGAGGGACAGTAAACTGGCCCCCTGTTTAAAAAGTTTGAGGACCCCTGCCCTAGGACATTTTTATTATTTGAGTCCAGACAAAGCTCCTCTTTCAGTTTCCTGCCCCCGACACCTCATATACCTTGTAGTCAGTAGTGACTACTAAATGTTAAATATAACCATGCCTCCTTTTCTTCAATGGCCCCATTCTAACCTTAATGATATATGTGCCTCCCCTTCAGCTGTGGCGGTGCCTACACAGTTGTCATAGTTACTCCCATATGGCATGTTTCTGCTTAAGGTCTTCTCATTTGTTTTTCAGAGCATCCCTGTGGCAGACCTAGGGCAGGGATGGGGAGCTGAGTACTAGACATGTGGAGTGCCCTGATGACACACACACCCTCCAAGGCACAGAGTTGGAACTAGAACTCATGGCATCAGAATCGTAGGCCAGGCCTGTTTCCAGTTTCAGCCTGCAGTCAGACAGCTTCCGGGGCTGTGGCTGTTCCCTCCTGTACCTGCCTCTAGCCTGTGTCTGAGTGGGGGCTTCTCTTCACACCTGTCCTCCCCCGCAGGTCTGAAGGTCATTGTGGGGGCCTTGCTGCGCTCTGTGAAGAAGCTTGTTGACGTGTTGATCCTGACTCTCTTTTGCCTCAGCATCTTTGCCCTGGTAGCTCAGCAGCTCTTCATGGGAAGTCTGAACCTGAAATGTGTCAAGAAGGACTGCGAGAATATCAGTAACCATGACGGTAAACACCCTACTTTTTATTCCTTAGTTTGTGCATAGTTAACCTGGTTTTATTCCCACTCGTACCATTTATATGTGTGCATTACAGAGTCTCTTAGGAGCAGGGGGTAACCTCATCTATCCAGGGTTCTCCTGCGGGCAGATGCATGTCTTAGAGAATTGCCTCATTCTGTGGGTTTCTATGGAGAAAAAAAAAGCCCAAAGTCACATCCGTAAGAACAGTGTCAGCTCCTGTCCTTTTCCACAGAGCTTTCTGTCCACTGCTTTGACATGTTTTGCAGAAGTCTTCAGAATGCCTGGATTTGGTCAAAGCAAACCAGCAACTGCCCAGGCCGCAGTCCCAAGTATTTTCTCCGATGGTATCATTTCTTTTTGCTTTGCACCCTCTCCACACTAGAGTTGACCCTATTCCCATTTCATGTGCCAAATCTCACATGGCTCCGCTTTCTTCATGTCTGTCTGGGCTTATGAGCTTCTCATGAGCTGAGTCTGTGTCCACCTCATGGGGTGGTCTCACCAGTTTTATGTCCCGAGAGGCAAAGCAGTGCTGATGTCCCTGCTCCCCTCCTCCTCTTCCTTCCTCTCTCCTCTCCCTCCTTTTCTTTTACTCCTTTCTGGTGGCCTAGGTTCCCTCCAGTTCCTCTCTGGACACCCACTTTGATCATTTTAGAGGGTTCTGAGCCATCTGTTTCAAATATAACCTGGCATATTTGCTGTTCTCTTTCATTTAAGTGGTTTCTTTTTTTAAAAAAAATCTGAACTTATGATTCTTTTCTTCTCAGACTATTGTTTTGAAAAGAAAGATTCCACTGAATTCAGGTTGTGTGGCACTTGGTTGGGTAAAAGGTAAGAAGCTTATATTCTCCATTTCTCTCTCAAGCAGAGCATCTCTAGACCTTTTAAAGTGATGTGGCAAGCAGTCTTCACCTAATGATCGTGGAAGGCCGTGATGGCAGTTCTCAAACAGTACTGATTTTTTCATATGTCTAAGCAAGTTTAGATGTGCATTGTTAAATTAAAAAATTAACATGATTACAAAAGTCGTTAGTAGAATTGAAAGATGAAGTTGAGGAAATAGCCCAGAAAGTAGCAACAAAAGACAGAGATGGAAATATCACAATAAATACTAATCCAGAAGTTCTAACTTTTGACAAAGTGGGAATTCAAGAAATAGAGCACAGCTGTGCATACAAAAAGGGCATCTGTGCAATGTGTGGGGAAAAGGTATTGGATACCAAAAACTACAAGCAAACGTCTGTCTAGATGTATTGATGAAGATTCTGTCTTTCTGTATGATTTTACTGTCTGCTTTAACTTTTCAAGGCATATCATAGATGCGCAAGTTACAAAATAACATGTTGTAAGACTATAAAGTTTAAACCAGGGTAAAAAAGAAAAAGAAATAGAGCACAGAAAAAACAAAAAGGAAGAAATTAGCACAGAAATAATACAGAGAATTTCTCTGGGATTAAGAATGCAACTCCCTTGGTGTTCCATAAAGTGCCCAACACAACATGTGAAAAAGGACCATACCAAGTGCATTATTGTGGCATTACAGAATTGTGGGAAATGATCTTAAAACCAAAGAAAAAAAGGTAATTGACAAATAATAAAAATTAAAATGAGATCAGAATTTCCACTAGCAATACAGATAGTAGCTGAGCGGTGCCTTCATATTTCTAAGGAAAAATAATTTTCAACCCAGAATTCTCTTTCTGGCCAAACAATCAACTATGAAGATAGAATAAAGTTATACTCATATAGGCAAAACCACCTACTCTTCTTAGGAAGCTACTTGAGATCAGCTCCAGAAAAATGAGGAAGTAAAACTTGGAAAGAGAAACACACAAAAGCCAAGAAAAAAAATGTATTTGACCCAAGAGAGCCATTGACATGGGCCACAGTACTTTTCTATGAAGAGTGATATAAACAGTGATGAAGCAGGATGGGATTAACCACCATAGCGAAAGTTAATCTGTTGATTACTTTGGGCTAAAATCGATCAATTAAATATCAGTATAAGTATTATATTTAGAGATGTGGATGTAAAATGGTTAAAAGTTGTTGAATTTGGGATGTGTAAGTGCTGACTGAAGAATGATGGCATGGTTTTTATAAGCATAGGTGCCATGTGATTTTTAAACCACATATGCTTTATTTTGATAAAAATACTATATTTATTAAAAATTAAGAAAGTGCATGCCATGGCTGGGTGGCTCAGCTGGTTTAGTGTTGTCCCATACACCAAAAAGTTGTGGGTTCTATTCCAGGTCAGGGCACACACATACCTAGGTTGTGGGTTTGATCCCCAGTTGGAGTGAGTACAGGAGTCAACTGATTGATGATTCTCTTTCTTTTCCTCTCTTCTACAAATACTGACTTCACCCAGGACTTTTGGGTGTGAGCTCATGGCCCTCAGATGAACCAGTGCTGTGGGGTGGGGTGAAGTTGTTATTCTTTCTCTGTTCCCTTGTTTCCCATATCTAGTGCCTGTTCCCACCAGTTTGCATGCAGCCACACCAAAAAGAATCCTGACTATGGCTTTACCAATTTCGACAACTTTGGCTGGTCTTTTCTTGCCATGTTCCGGCTTATGACCCAAGATTCCTGGGAGAAGCTTTATCGACAGGTTATCTATTATTTTTATTCTCTCTCGAAATATCTATCATTTATTTATAACCTGCCATCTGTTCTTCACCTTTGTCACCTATTCCCTGCCTTAACAGTGGTAATGTTACATTATGCTTTATAAATTCTATTAGGAGCATAAAAATGATAAACATGATATATGAAAGAATAGTGCACACACTTTTCTCTTCTTAGAAATATGACAGGTCTCCATATCCCCTCCTGCCTGAAGTTCCACCACTAGTGCTTCGGTTTCCATGAAGCACTGCTGTCGTTCTTGCCTCTTTAATTTTAAAATGCAAATACTCTGGAGAAATTCATAGGAAATTCACTGAGACTTCCATGGGAATGGATAGATGGCATCTTCCCCCAGTGAGATAGGGCATCAGGAGTTCCTGGGTAACTGGGGAGGCCGTAGATGAGGCTGTGGGCAGCTGAGCCAACTACTGCTGGGGAAGACCAATTGGTACTGTACAATTTCCACTTGAAATGATGGTCACCGCTATGTGGAAGAAGGCCTCAGATGCCAGCGTGTGCTCTGTCCCTTGCAGACCTTGCGTACCTCGGGGCCCTTTGCAGTCTTCTTCTTTGTGGTGGTCATCTTCCTGGGCTCTTTCTACCTGATTAACTTAACCCTGGCTGTTGTCACCATGGCTTATGAGGAACAGAACAGGAACGTAACTGCTGAGACGGAAGCCAAGGAGAAGATGTTCCAGGAAGCTCAGCAACTGTTAAGAGAGGAAAAGGAGGTAGGGGTTTGTGGGGTCAGACTGTGGGCTCTACTTAGGGGGACTCTAGGATCCATGGGGCCTGAGGCTCAGGCTGCTGTATGAGGCCTGGTCACAGTACTTGACCTACTGGTGCTTTTCTGAGCATTTAAACCCCTTACAGACTGGCTCTGCTGCTATCTCTCACTAAGATGTCTAGACACAGGGCTCTTCGGAACAGGAAACCCTTGGTTTAGTTACTCTTTGACCTTCTGAAACCTGAATCTTATAGCACAGATTCCAAATTGCTGGCTAGAAGAGGTAGACATAGATAGAGATAGAGATAGAGATAGAGATAGAGATAGAGATAGAGATAGAGATAGGAATATAGAGATAGATACTCCAGGTTCTTCTCTAGACTTTATTGTGGGATTCTGGAAATGTTTATGTTCAGGGCCTTGCTTGCGAGGGTCTGGTAAGTCAATAATGGTGGCTCTAGAGACAATAGGCATACTCATCTCTCTCTTCTTAAAATTCCTGTCACATAGATAGGCCATTCTCATTGCTTTCCTGGTATCTTTAGATTTTTCCAGTTCAATTCTAAGATTTTCAGGGCAGGGATCATATTTTATACTCCTTACCTTCCACAGGTATATCTTAGAGGGAAATCTGTTGTATGTCCTTAATATCTTCATCACAGGCACATACATTTATCAAGTTCCTAGCACATAGTGGACACTGTGCTAAGGGATAGTGATACAGAGATATGAAAGAGTCTACTCTGTCTTTGAGAGCTGCAGTCTCCGTGGACAAACAGGACTTGTTTCCCAGATAAATAATGACAAAGCTAGCATATTCCAATTAGGTGATGAGCAATCTGCATGGCACAGCGCTGCCAGGAAAGGGAAGAGAGTGCTCACAGAAGTTGAGATCATTTGTAGTGTTTCATAGGGAGGTATAACCTGTTTATTAATTACGTTTGTTCCTTTTCTAAGGCTCTGGTTGCCATGGGAATTGACAGAAGTTCGCTTAATTCTCTTGAAGCATCATCTTTTTCCCCAAAGAAGAGAAAGCTATTTGGTAATAAAAAAAGGAAGTCCTTCTTTTTCAGAGAGCCTGGGAAAGAACAGGTTCTAGGATCAGATTCTGATGAAGATTCCTCCAAAAAGGTAAGTGTTGGCCAAGGAATTAATGATGGGTCAAGTTGTCAATGTAATTGAAAGGATTCATTCATTTATTTACTCATTTATCCACTCCTCCATTTGCACATATTTTCCTTCACCCATGTGTCTATTCAGTTATGCATTATTTACATATACCTACTTAAAATGTTGACAGTGTTTACTATCTACGTGGCATTGGGGTTGGTGATGGGGATACATGAGGTGTATAAGACAAACAACTAATGATGAAGATACACTAAAAAGGAGGCAGTTGCTGTTCAATGTGATGACGGATGTGATGATTACTGTGGGAGAACAGTGTTCCCTCCCAAGCAAACCCTGAGACATTAGAGTGCAAGTAGATTACTTAGAAAGTGATCCCAGGAAGCACTGAGAAGGGAGGAGAGAAGCAATACATGGAAGAGAAGGTAGCCAATGGAAGTGCATTATCAAGCCATTTTCCACTGAAGATACTTATAGTTTAACTTCCCTAGAGTGGGGGTGATAGGATATGTATACACCAACTTTGGTCTATCATTGGTTAAAGACTGCTAGGGTGAAAAGACAGTAATTTTTCTGTATTTCTAAATTGCTGTGTAGTAGGGCAGAGGGGGTTCGGGTAACCAGAGAAAGCTTTCAAGTAAGGCCCAAGGACATATGAGTGAGGCCAACAACAGCATCTGCTTTAGGTAACCAACCCAATGACAGTGGCTTAAACTATGGTGAGAGCAGGGAGGATGAGCAGATTAACAGAGTACAGTGACCTGCAGAAGGTAAAATTTGGCAGTTGGCTAGATATAGAGAGTAGGGATGATGCCGTTTATAGCTTTGGTGGTTGACTTGATGGAGGATAATTTACTGAGACAGGAAAGGAACTTGTCCTGGGGATGTTGAAGATAGCAAGTTCAGTTTTGGACTGTCAAGTCTGATGTGCTTACGGATCATCCAAGCAGAGTAGCCAATTGAATATACAAAAATGAAGTTATTGGGGAATGTGCAATAGAAAATACTAGTAAAAAGCTATTTTTATCATTAAGGTGGGAGACGTTGAAACATGTTTTACTCGTGGACAAAGGAATCAGAAACAGGGAAAATGTTGAAGACAAGGCCATGGAATAACGGCTAAAGCCACTGTCCTGGTATGGGAGGGAGAGGATGTGGGCAGCATGTGTGTGTGCATGCCTGAGGATCTGGGGGTGTTGGGGGGAGGGAGTTGAGGGGCCTTTGCAGAAGTAGATGGACAGATATCATCTACCACTGTGAATAGTTCTCTGGTAGAGTGACAGAGTGTAGAGGCTTCTTTCCTGTCAGAACACAGCATATGGAAGAGACTGCAAATACTTCTTTTAAAAAAATTCCTCACCTGAGGATATTTTTCCATTGATTTTTAGAGAGAGTAGAAGAGAGAGAGGGAAAGACAGAGAGAAACATCAATGTGAGAGAAACACTTCGATTGGTTGCCTCCTGCATGGGCCTCGACCAGGGCCTTGGCTGGGGAGGAGACTGCAATCTAGGTACAAGCACTTGACCAGAATCAAACCTGAGAGCTTTGGTCTGCAGGCCGATACTTTATCCACTCAGCCAAACTGGCTAGGGTTGCAAATACTTTGTTAGAATTTTGAAAGTTTCTCCTTGTTCCACAAAGACAAAGACCCAGACACCTAATATAGAGTATCTTTGCCCTTTAATTAGAACAGTAGATAGCTGAATAAAGATTACAGGTTGCCTTTTGAACAGGTGATCGCAGAGGAATAGTTTCCTCTGGGACTCTGGTTGGTCAGAACTCTTGGGAAATAAGTCATTATGGATACTCGAGGTTCCTGGATAGATGAAGGTTTATGTCCTTTAATCTTCAGAGAATTTAGAATGATAGGTAAGTAAGCTCTGGAGCACAGCCTGAGAGAGTGCTTGAGGGTCAGTACATAAATCTTGTGATATTTATTTTGATTTTTCTCTTCAGCTACTGTTTCCAAATCTTTTTAGGTAGCATTTAAGGCACTTCACTCTCTGGCTCCAATCCACCTTTCTGAATTTATCTCTCCCTCTCAAGCATTGTTTTCAAATTAGATTTTTTTTATTGCTTTCATACCCTGAATCACTGTTCATTAGTGTTTTTATCTTGTTTTGCTTAAAAAAAACAACAGCAAATGTTTATTGTTATACAATTCTTTGATTTTGAAATCCAAAATAAAGTTTTTGGTAGGACCAAACTTCCTCTGGAGCATCTAAGGCAAACTCTTCCTTACCCATTCTTAGCTTTTGATGGGTTGCCAGCAATCACTGGTATGTTGATTGGTTTTTGTAAATTTTTGTTTGCTTTTTGTTAACAATGAATAAATCACAGAGAAAAAAAAA
>PVJC01038406.1:0-16773 GCA_004026665.1 Murina feae | reverse complement strand
ACACACACACACACACACAAAAGGCGCCTGGCAGACTGGGGCCATCATAGGACATCCACTGAGGGGTCCCAGACTGTGAGAGGGCACAGGCCGGGCTGAGGGACTCCCTCCACCCCGAGTGCACAAATTTTTGTGCACCGGGCCCCTAGTCCATAATAAATACTAAATACTTCATAGTGAAAATAATAAAAAATACACATTTCTTTTAAAATCAGAAACAAAGGCCAGGTGCCAGTTATTACCATCCCTATTACCATCAAGACTGCTGTGGAGAGCCTAGGCAGGGCACAGCGATAAGAAAAAGAAACAGCCCTAACGGGTTTGGCTCAGTGGATAGAGCGTCGGCCTGCGGACTGAAGGATCTCAGGTTCGATTCTGGTCAAGGGCATGTACCTTGGTTGCGGGCACATCCTCAGTAGGGGGTGTGCAGGAGGCAACTGATGGATGTTTCTCTCTTATCGATGTTTCTAACTCTCTATCCCTCTCCCTTCCTCTCTGTAAAAAATCAATAAAATATATATATTTTTAAAAAGAAACAAAATATTTGAAATTAGACAGGAAGCTAAAAATGTTATAGATAATATTTATGTTGAAATCCCAAAAAAATGAAAAAATAAATTATCATTTTTAATTGAAATGAAAAACAATGTATGGAAGATCCAAACAAATAAAGGATTTTACTGTATAGATGGTAATATTTGACCTGTAGTGAAGGTGATGGTAACTTAACTTGGATGGTCTGTACATGAATATTCATGTTTTTAATGCTTTCAACTGTACTTTGGATTTCATCTTCTTTTATATGAATGAAATGTTTTACAGTTTTTTTGAGTACATAGGTCTGTTGTGTGCCATGCCACAGGATTTCCACATTTTACACGCAGAGCTTGAGAGAAGATACTAATTTTGTAAACTTTGAGAGATCTGTCTTGAACAATAATTTTATTTCCAAAAGAGGAGGCGGCAGCTGCTGTAAAATGCTAGAACAAACCCCTTTAGGAAACACTTGCTTTTAAGTGCAATTATCTTCACTTTTTAGTTTCCAATGGAAAGGTTTCTATGCGTATCTGTTTACCGCTGCACATGAGGCAGAAAAGCAGTGGTTAAGAGGACAATTCAGGAACACTGAACAGGCTTCAGCTCAACAACGGCGGGAAGTTTAGGGAGAGTCTCAACTACCTCCCTCAGTAGACTAGCGCACTGGTGTTTCACAAGTGATTTGTTTCTAATGGAAGATGGCCAAAAATTTGCAGATAATTTACTTTTTTGAAAAGTGTAAATTATGGTGGGTTAAATTATAAGGAAATAAATTACATTCATTTGCATGCCAATATGTTCCCTTGTGTGAAAGTGAAGTGCCCAGAGATACATCTGGCATGGGCACCAGAATCTGTAGTCTGGCTTATCTGTGAAGCAGACTGTAGGTCCCAAAAGTGGTCAGTGTAGTATTTCCACCCACATGCTCTTCCAGAAACTTTCCACTTCCCTATCAAGAGATGGAATCTATTTCCATTGCTATTGAACCAAAGTGGCCTTTGTAACTGCTTCAATAAAACAGAATGCGGTGTAGGGATGCTGTGTAATTTCCTAGGGTGGGTTGGAAAAGATAAGGTTCCCGCCTGACTTTCTCTCTCCTGGGTCATGTGCTTTGAGAGCACAGCAGCATGGAAGTCCGACTACCCTGAGGATGTCATGCTGGAGAGCCCGCAAAGAAACAGAGCCCAGCTGTTAGTCAGGCTCCAGATGTGTGGTTAGCGAGCTTCAGCTTACAGCCCCCAGCCTCCAAGCTAACCAAGCTGATGCTGAGTAGAACAGAGATGAACTGTCACCATTGAGTCCTGACCAAATTACGGAATTGTGAGCAAAACAAATATAGTTATTGCTATAAGACACTAAATTTCTTGTGCAGCATTAGATGTCTGGAACAGCTGTCATATCTATGGGAAGGACATTAAATGCAAATGTCATCCTCTCATGTATCCCAAAAATAAAAGACTGAGATCCATCAAACAAAACAACATGGTTTCTTAAAAAAAAAAAAAAAGAGAGAGAGATGATGATACTGTATGTCACCCAAAAAAGCAGCAAATACTACTCCTGAAAGTTAAATTTGATTTAAGATTTTTTATACCTTTTGCCACTATCAATGATACTGATTAGTGGATATGTTTATAAACAAATTTTTTTTGCCAAAAATACTTTATAGTTTTGCTTTTAATATCTTCAAAGGACCCCTGAGATACAGATTAACAACCTCTGCTTATAAGTAAAATTTGCCCCATTACTACATCTACCTTTATTTTATGTGTGATGTCAGGTATCCTCCTCGAATTCCATGAAATCAAAATGAAATCACTGAGATTCACACATGCCCGTCTGCTATTGGATGTTAGTGGAAAGTAATCATAGTTTAAAGCCAAATAAAACCCCTGTTCACTTACTATGTGACCCAAGGCAAGTACATTACTTTGCTGAGTACTTTTATTGAGAATACTATCTACTTTGCACAGTGGTTATAGAAATAAATAAGCATATATATGTTTCCTTTCCTGGGCACCTCTGTGGTGTGTGTGTGTGTGTTTTAATTGAATGACAGGCTAAAGGATTATGAAGGGCCCCTGAGTTACCCAGCTGAAAGTGGCCCTGCAGAGACAGTCAGGCTCAGCTTCCTGTAGTGTTGCTCCAACACTTGTTAAGTGGGTCTCCAACACTGGAAACTTCAACAAGAGCCCACTGGGACTCTCAGTTCTCTTTGCTTTGTTTGTTGTATAAATGGTAAATATTTGAACAAATTTAATTCTACATTTTACTTTTTCCTTTGTTATCTTGCACTTTTAGCAGCAAATAATTGCCATATATACCCATATTTAATTTATATAAATATATCCTATATAATAAAAGGGTAATATGCAAAATGACCCTAACAACAGAACTACTGGGAATGACTGGTCACTATGACACACACTGACCACCAGGGAGCAGACGCTCAATGTAGGAGCTGCCCCTGGTGGTCAGTGCACTCCCACAGGGGGAGCTCTGTTCAGCCACAAGCCAGGCTGATGGTTGCCAGTCAGCGGTGGTGGTGGGAGTCTCTCCTGCCTCCTTACTAGCTCTAAGGATGTCCAACTGCAGCTTAGGCCTGCTCCCCATTGGCAAGTGGACATCCCCCAAGGGCTCCTGGGATGCCAAAGGGATGTCTGACTGCCAGCTTAGGCCCGATCGCCCGGGGAGTGGGCCTAAGCCAGCAGGTGGACATCCCCCGAGGGGTCCCAGACTGAGAGAGGGTACAGGCCGGGCTGAGGGACCCCTCACTCCCCCTGAGTGCACAAATTTTTGTGCACCAGGCCTCTACTATATATATATTTCAACAATGTCATTGGGGAACTTTATGCGATAGAGCTATCTGAGCTGAATTATTGACCAGTTATATGAAGGAGACTAAAACAGGTAACTCAGAGGTTTTAGAGGTTCTGCCCAGCAACCTCAAAATAGGAACAGACAAAATGAAGAATGTAACGGGGGTGGAGGGGGGGGGGAATTATCAGCCCTTGTTCTGGATATCTTCATTTGGCCAAGCTCAGCCTCTAAGTGCATGATGATGTTCTCACAAAGCACATGACTGTGAGAACCAGAGACCTGCCTCCCGCTTGCTACATGATCTCAGGAAGTGACTTTGCAGGCTCTGAATTCTTCACCTGAGAAGCTGTGGGATCAGACTAGATGACCAAAACATATGATGACTGAGAGGGGCCCCGAGACCACCTGGTGCAGCACTCTCACTTGATACAGTACTCACAGTTGATAGAACAGGAATTGGCATCCAGGGTTTTCCACCTGTCTCTGATACTCATTCCACAAAGCCCTATTCAAACTGACCTGATTCTCATGGTAATGAGGGAAAGGGCACAATATGTATTCCTAACCAGATTCCCTTAAAATGATTCAACAGGTGGAATATTTCCTAATTTCCAAACTAGCTTTTTTTTTTTTTTTTTTTGGCCAAAGAAGGACTTGTTACTGTCTTGGATAACATAGCATTCTCTAGGCCTGGAAAACTTTTTTCACTTCATCTGTTCCAGAACATGAAGAGTAAATTTCAACACTCTCATTGGTGATGTCCCTCAAAAGTGTCAGGTACCCAACTGGAACTGATGAACTTCTGTGCTCTATAACCTCCTGTTGTTGGAGTCTCTATTATACTACGCACCAAACAAATTTCAGACCAAGCAAGGTACAGGGCAAAAACATTCTGGCAAGGCTAAGGGGATTCTTTACCCTACCTACCCAAGAATTTCTTAATTCCTTCTATCTAAAAAAAAGAGGTTTAAGAACCTTGATTTGCCCGCAAAAAGAAACTTCCCTGGGCAAAGGGGAGAGTGAGGTTTCCTAGACCTGCCAGCTCTACAAATCTGGAGTTAAGGGGAAAAGGAGGAAAATTTTCTTATTCAAATGAACATAAATCAACCATTGAACTTGATAAGATGACCTTAATTAAGAACTAAACTTGAATGTGGACATTTGAATCCCTCACTGTGGTAAAACAGAAGATAGAGCCAATGTGGAAAATGAAACAATGAGAAAGATAAAAAGGGGCCTACAGCCAGGAAATGCACTGATGTAATGGAAATGAACCAGAATGGGGCAGAGGACTGGAGGAGCCGAGGGAGGCAAATGTCAGTGCAGGCCTGTTTCTATGTGCTGGGAAGACAATGAGGGGGTGCGGCTGGGAGCAAGGGTGGAGACAGCACTGTCAACCAGATAGATAATCCTTTCCACGCAGGCTCTAACACAGCTCGAATGGAAATCTCCTTTTAAGAGTGTAAACTTATAATTCCATGCTTATAAAGCAAGATTGTCTCCCCATTAGATTTAGCAGATAGCTCTCCCAATCTAAGGTTTATGGAAGTGAGGGAAAGAACCAGAGAAAAGCAGGCCCCTCCATGCTGCCCTATATGGAAGCCACTACTAGCCGATGCGGTTCCTGAGTGTTTGAAACGTGGCTAGTATGACTGAGGAACTGAGTTTTAGCTTAAATTTTAAATTTTATTTAACTTTAGCTAAAGTTAAATCTAAATTTAGAAATAGATTCAGTTAGTGAAAAACGGATATGCATGTTTGGAACAACTCAGGTATATAAATCCATTTTTTCAAATGAAAATTTTAATCTAAATACAGATCATGTGTTTTGTGTGAAAACTTAGTAATCAAACTGAGATGCGCCTTAAATGTAAAAAGTACACTGGATTTCAAGTCTTAATAGGAAAAAGAATGCAAAAATCTCAATAAGTAGCTACATTATTGTTAAATTGGTAATTTTTTATATATTGGGTTAAATAAAATATATTAAAATTAATCTCACCTATTTCCTTTTACTTTTTTAAGTGGCTACTACAAAATTAAAAATTACATTCAAGGCTCATCTTTTAGGTTCACACAACATTTTCATTGAACAGCACTACTATAGATTCTAGAAGTCTAGATAAGAATATCACTTTTTAAAAAAAGAACATTATGGGTAATATATATTTGTCAAAATCCAATTAGGGAAAGTATACCATCTGATTACACTCTTACAGTGTTTCTAATTACACTCTTCCAATACATTAAAATTTGGCATTTGGTTGACAAATTTGCCTCAGATCAGTTCATTGTGTCAACCACCCAACATCAATTCTAAAATAAAAATGATACTGAAGCTCTAGGCCAAAGAAATGGACCACGAGAGTGAGCCCTGACAGAGAACACAGAAGCCTTCATCTGGGTCCAGCGGCACCTTTGTGTTAATGCATCACTAGGATTCAAATATTTGGGAATAAACATCACATTCTGGTAGTCTTCTTTTACACGAACCAAAAAAAGAAACCACATATAAAGTAAAGAAGCAGTTACATGTATTCCAAATATATGGAAATATAAACATATGTATATGTTCTAAAGAAGAAACCATTTGAAATAAACTTTGAATGTGTGTCAAATTTATGGCAAATGATAAGTTATATATACTTCATATGGACAAGTAAAACTCTATCAGCTAAAGAAAGTTCCTCTTAAGACTGTAACTTGAAAATCGGAAAATCTTTGACCTATTTCACTGCTGAAAGACAAACTAAGCCTATCACTGTCATCACAGGTACCTTGAGATTTGATACCAAGCCCAGAAATTATATTTAGTGAGCGCAGCATCCATGCTCACACCGTCCCAGAGAGGCGAGAGTTAGCCATCACCTCCGTTTTAAGAGCTTGGTGATCGATTAATCACAGAGAAGTTAAATAGCACACCCAAGGTTTAACATTTGCCAACAGCTGCTTATATCTGCTTGGCCCTGAGCTATCATTCTGCAAGCTGCCACCAGACGTGCAAGGTGCTTATTAATGGGGCAGTAAACCCAGCTCAGAGGGTCTCTGAAGTTTGATACTGGCAGCACCCAGTTTGGTTAACTGTGTTTTCTTTTCCTTATAAAAACAGAACTCAATAGTGCAGCAGTATAATTCATTAACAAATCTTTAATCACTATCTTTGTTTTATGAACTAAATTAGACATAATTTAGCACATATTTATATTAAAAATTCTTCGAATTAAGAATCTTTTCCCACTAAATGTCACTATTTTAAATCTCCATCTAACTTTAATTTGGGTTTATTCCAGAGTCTAATTGGAATTCTCCCCGATTTAACTCTGGATTGTAATTTCTCCAACAAATCTCAGGTTTTCAGAATAGCATGAGAGTTCACCAGGTAACTTTCCTCTTTCTTCTCCCATTTTGGCTTCAGATACGGTTCCAAGGGCATCCAGGATATCATCTGCTGAGTCCCTTCCTCCCTTCAGAGAATCCACTGTCCTTAGCCTTTCCCACATGCTAGAGAGAACCTTGGGATTCGCTCCTTCCTCCCCATGGCTTACCTCCGCTCCACCACCCATTCTGGGCTCCCTTTGCCAAGCGGAAAGAACCAGGATGCAGCCGTCTTGTTCTCTCCACTCTGTGGTCTTGTTCCAATCAGGGAGACATTTCTATGGCAACCAACATTCACCACCATCGCACGCCCCTTCCCTGAAAGTTCCCTGTTTGCACGGCAGTTTGGCAAGGACACTGAATTACTTTAACTTGCTTAGCAACAACTACCTGCTCCAGCCCCTCTAAAGGGGCTAAGCTTTTTTTGCTTTATCTTTTAAATACACCCAGGGGCTGGCTGGCTGGCCGTGAAAAGGGCAGCTGCCACGTCAGCCTCCCAGGGCACTGGCATGTACTAGTAGCATGCACAGCTATTGGGCAAACTGAAGCCTCTTCTTGCCCAAGGTAAAAAAAATAAAATAAAGCTACACACACACACACACACACACACACACACACACACATATATCCATCCCTGGTTCAAGACAATGACCCCAGGGTACGCAGCTCTAAGATACTCACTCTGGGTTAACTCAAGGAAAATTTCAATTCCTAGAGAACCTCATATCTCACTCATCCTCACCTATAAGAAGAGTCGAACTATCAGCGTATCTACCAGAAAATCAGGTTTATCCATTCATTATTATGCTGTGTATTTAGGACCCTCCTATTGATTTACTGATTTATTGAACAGACTAACAGCCAGATGTGTTAACTCAGAGTCCTGCTCATTTAGGTAATTTTTGTATCAGGAACCAACATGGTCCCAAATGGATGATGCTGTTTTCCACATTTTTACCTCCTTGAAAAATTCTAAATAAATACTCATAATGCCTATAATATAATTCGGGTGCCCTCAAATGAAACACTTTGTCTGAAAATCCACAGAGGTGGAGGGCCTTGACCAACGAATAAACTGAGTTTTTTTCAGCCCTTGGGCTGTTCCACTGAGAGGATTCCATGCCTGCCTCGTGCCCTTTCAGAACAGAGACCAACAGCGAATGCTAGCTCCTAAAATCAACTGACAACATTATCAAGCCACATCAATCCTTTATAAAGCTTGTACTTTTCATAGGTTGGACATGGTAAAGATATCGACATTTTATTAGAAATTAACAAATAACATCAGAGCCTATAATTAAGATTAAACATGTGAAAACACACTTTTTAATACACAGGAAATAAAGACCTCTTCCTAATGCTTGAGTTTTTTTTTGGGGGGGGGGAGCGGTTTGGAGGTGGAGGAAGCAGAGAAATAACTACTGCTGCTAAACTAGAAATCACAAGCCTCAGAAACCCCACACACATAAAATAATTAAAACAATAAACTGGATCCAAGAACTGGAAACGATATTTAATCGAGTAAAAATACAGAAAACAGCGAATGCGTCTCTTGGGTACATTACTTGGCATACAAGCAGGGCAGCTGAAGAGACATTTCCCTCAGTCCTTTTAGTTCAATAACAAGAAAATGGGAACCACGGCATAAAATTAAATTTCTTCAACTTCTAAAGATTAGAAAGAACCCTCCATTTTTAAAAGCATTAAGGTTTATTGCCTCATTATTTTCGGCCTCTCAAATATTCCCAGTTTTTTTGTTACAGACTCAAGAAAAAAATTTCCCTTGCTATTCATTATAAAAGCCCAGAATTCTCTTGACATTGCCATTTTAACTGTCTATTGTTCCCCTAACTCCAGGAAACCTCCAAAAGCCAAACATAATGACTGTTGTGACGGTTTTCAGTAACAAGAAGTGAAATTTCCTGTCAAAAGAAGTGCTCTTTCCATTTTCACTGTATGTAAAACAAGATGATTCTCTGAGCACCTTCACAGGCAGGAGCATCTCCCAGAACTGAAAATGTACTGTAAAGGGAGAAAGAACGAATCCAAATGACACATAAATTTATGCGAGCTTTTCCCATTCAGTTACAGAAAACCATGTGATTTATTCTGCAATTAGTACCGATGCTTTGCTCAAAGAACTGGCTTTTCACTAGAGCCATTAAGGGCAGATTCAAGATATTAATCCAACAAAGGAGCAGAAAGAAAAGTTAAGAGTTGGTTCTCATTGGGAATACTCTACGTCTCAGACTAAATGGAATAGAAAACCTGTACATTTCTAATGTTCTTCCAATAACTGCTGAAAGTGACCAGATTCCAAGTCTCCCAGACTGACTGAGCAGCTCAGTCTTCGGTAGGATCGAGTCAGATGAGCAGGAAGAAGGCAGTATGTTTCTGGAGGAAGCGTCGGGGGCCAAGATTTAGAAGCCTGGGTTCAAGGCCTGTACGGCCCTTAACCTGCGGAGTCATTGAAAGCAAAGACTCACGCTCATTTGCCTCACTTCTTCCGTGTAAACAAATGGACATGGCTGTGTCAGATTCAGTAAAATAACATACGGAAACAACTTGAAAGAAAATGGGATGTCAAATGACCTTACTATTAAGAAAAGTAAGAGTTTGCTTTTGTGAAATTATCTTATGCAAATATATTCCTGTGTGACTCAGTTTCCTTATCTGTAAAATGGAAATAGTAACAACACTCACTCCATGGATACTGTAAGGATTAAATAAGAGAATATATGAAATGTTCTTGAAGAGTGTCTGGCATGAACAGAGCAAATGCTCAGAAATATTAGCTATTACATTTAGTACAAAGCTACTTTATTTACTGAGAACTGTGGATCCTTATTAACGGAGAGTCCCTCATTGTTGCACTAGCATAAAGTGAAAAACAAGAGACAGGAACATAAAGCAGGGATCAGCTATGCCCACAGCACCTGCCTTGTAACTTGTGGCCCAATCAGGCCCAAAGTAATAACCACAGGAGGATGCCTGGGATATAGGGCTTGGACCAAACACATAGCTACTCTGAGTATAGTGAGAGGCAAATGGCTGTTATCAATCACGCTACTAAAAGTTGAGTGGCTGTACACTAAATAGGACATGCATAGTGGCAAGGACTCTTGTCTCTTCTCTATGTCTGGCTGGTTCCATAGGTTTCCTCAAAATATTTGAAAGATGGGCAGGTGGATGGATGGGATGAACACAGGTAGTGCTTTCAATACAATCCTCTTACAGAGTTCCTATCATAATACTGACTTCTCCGTATTAAAGGACAGTATATATGGAAGACAAGGGAAAATCCCAAAGATGTATGTACTCACATACCTGCATTCATTAAGTATTTAATCAATGTTCACTATAGGTCAAGCACAGTGCAGAAGCTTTATGAATAAAGGTTTGTTGATGCAATTACAGAAATATAAGCAAGTTTTTAGAGGAAGAAGTTGGCCTCTGTTTTGGACTAGAATCTAGTCATAGTGGAGACAATGAATTGCCTACCTCTCTAGCTGGCTTTTTACTGGCACATCTTCTCTGTATCTGAATCTTAGAGATATGATTTAAGTATCAAGATACTTTTAATCTTAAGAAACCAAGGGAAAATTAAAAGTCACGCCCAACTGGTGTGGATAGTGGCTGAGCGTCAACCCATGAACCATGAGGCCACAGTTTGATTCCCAGCCAGGGAACAAACCCAGGTGGTGGGCTTGATTCCCAGTGTGGCACATGCAGGAGGCAGCTGCTCAATGAGTCTCTCTCATCATTGATGTTTCTATCTCTCTCACCCTCTCCCTTCCTCTCTGAAATCAATAAAAATACATATATTTTTAAACAGTCTTGTTCAAAGGATATAACTATACCAGATGGTATCCAAGGGATGTAGGGTATGTAATTAATTACAATAATACCTTACAACAAATTCATCTGATGGAAGAAACATATATGTAACACACTGACTTATGGACAAGCTTTGTGGAATTTTATTAAAGTAATTCAAATTAAAGGATAAAATATTACCAAGTGGAAATACCTGTAGGACTACTTAATGACTAGAATCACTCATAATCAGTAAGTAGTTAGGATGCAAATAGATGCATGTCAAGCAGGTTGATACATTTCCTAGCAAACATATTTACACTACTTGTCTGCTTCGTGGGTCCTTTCTTCATAGATGAAATTAAGTAAACTTCAGGTCTACCCTGAAGAAATTATTACGGACCATAAATGAATGGGGCACTAATGGATGGCACTGCTGAGGAGAAATCCAAAGCTCTGTCAGATGGCTGCAGCCAACTACATCTGCGTTTACTGTACGTTACACTCACTCCACTGCTCATGTGCAATAACAGCAGAGGCTCTGTCGCTGCATAGAAAGCAGGAAAGAACGGCTGAATGAAGTCAGTGTGCTGAATGGAGCGGGAGAGTAGGTGGAGCGGAGTACCTGCCTTTCCCCCGCCTTCCTTTTCTGTGTTATTTTTTCTTGCTCCTCTTATCTGGTATTCTGGAATACACACTGACAGCTTGTTCAGACTGAGAAGCCTGAGCAAGTCACACTTTTTCCAGCCTATGAAGGATCTTCAGACTTTAGTGAATAGAGCGAGCACATTTCCCAAGCCTTCAGAAGCTGTGAAGAATGATCAATGCTACCCTTTAACACAACCACCTGTGAGACAGGATGGCAGGTGTCTTCATTTTACCCGAAAGGTTACTGACATGACCAAGGCCACTGTTAGAAAATGATAGAGCCAGCACTTAAGTCCAATCCCCCCACCCGTGGTCTGTGGAGATGTCCCACACCGTACTGCCTCAGTACCAAACAAGGCTTTTTAAACACCCCTAAGGTAAGCTGACAGCCCCTGGCATCTGATCCACTATATCCGTGGGAAGCAGATCCCTGGGTGGAGAAGTCTCACTATAATTTCACAAGGAACATAGTGGGTTCTGGAAGAGCTGCTTTTCAGATGTAAATACCTCTTATCTGTATCAAACCTTCTATTAGTGAAAAACATGGTTTGGGGGCAATGTCCAAGGCAGATTACCTATTGGTCTGAATTCTTATTTCTCAGCAAATTTGAGGTGCACACTGGGGGAAGGAGTGGCTGGTCTTATAAGGATAAATGGGAGGCAACTAAAAACTAGTTTGCAAACACAAAACTTAATATAAATGCTTACTTAAATTAACTGCAAAACTTTAGATGTTCTCTTTACCTCCTTTTTGGAAAGAATAATCCCATGTAAAGGCTCATGATATTCTATGACCATAAGTCATATATTAATGTAAGGGAGACTGTTTTCATTGGAGACATAGCAAGAATCTGATAAAATTTTAGTATCAGTTTAGGTTTGGGGAAATCTCAGGATTGGAAAGTCTTAAGACAGGTTTGAAATTATACCATTGAGTGATTCCCACACCTGGACAACAGGTTTCAGAATCCCAAACGGGGCTATATTCAGCTGAGTGTGAGAACCACTGATCAACCAACCCCCAGAGACCAGACGACCTGGTGAGTCAAGTCCATGCTGCTCCCTCCCCCAGAAAAGCTTAATAATAAACCCTAAAGAAGGGTAGTTTAAAATAGCGACCCACTCCTGACCAGCTGGTGGGGTTTGGTGGGTTGGAGAGCTGCAAACATCACTCACTTGCTGATTACTCTAAGGAGCAGCTGGAGCTGCTGAAGAGACAAAGTAGCCAGCAACGGGGGTTTCAAGGACTACATTTTGAGAGCTGCGGAGATTTGTAGAATTCCTCATGCCTTTGATCCAAACCCAGTGGACCCAATCCAACCCCACCAGTCTTTAAGGTACTGCTGCCTTCTGACTCTGGATTCAAAGTAAAACATGACAACTTAGCCAGCCCCAAGCAAACAAATAGATCTACACACACACACAGCCTATGCAGTACAAGTGAACAGGTTGAGAAAATCATTAGGGAGGACCTGTGAGGTCAGCAATGATTACCATGGTAACAACAGCCAATAGCTTGCTGTCATTTTCAGCTCCAAGTGCAATGATTTGAGACCTGCGACTCCCTTGGGAAGTTTGGCTTTTGTAAGAGGCCTAGATAGACTTGCTGTCTTCCATCAGGAAGCTCTTTTTTGCCTCTGGCAGAAAGGATTGCACTCTTTATTAAAGGTTGTTCACAGTCCAAACACAAAACAAGGGATAAAGGTTCAGAACTCTATCGTTCACTTATTTACTTGTTTTTGAATAGTCATCAGAAACTGCTCAGCTCTGGCCTATTAAAAGCCATTCACTTCCTCGCATGGGATGGGTCCCTGGGTCCCTCACATGGGATGGTTTCCTGGTACAAGAGACCAAGTTCCAACTTCACTTGTTCCATTTGGGACCAACATCCAATGCTCTGATCCATTCTCAGAGTAATCTACCAGCCTGTGAAATTCCCTCTTACCACTGCAGTAATCCTGTGTGAATATCCACTTATGTGCTATTATGGTGTGTTTTATATGAATAATATTAATGTACTGAGGAATAAATAAATGATTCCCTATAAGCAATACAGAATAGTGCCTGGCACCTGGTAAGTGCCCAGTGTTAGCTGCTGCTATTTTTATTATTACATTATTATTAGTGGTACATACATACATACATATGTATATATGTAAATGTGTGTATATATATATGTGTATGTGTATATATATATATAAATTCTTATATAATAAAGAGGTAATATGTAAATTAACCCTCACAAGGTGGCTGCCTATGACCAGGCTGGCAGGGGGATTAGTGTGGAACGACCAAATGACTGAACAGCAGGCGGTGTGGGGTGACCAGGCTGGCAGGGAGGCCGTGAGAGGCGACCAGGTTGGCATGGGCGGCAGTTGGAGGCAATTAGGCTGGCAGAAGGGTTAGTGTAGAGTGACTAGGCTGGTGAGGGGGGGGGCGGCAGTTGGGGGTGACCAGGCAGGCAGGCAGGTGAGCGATTAGGAGCCAGTGGTCCAGGACTGTGAGAGGGATGTCCGACTGCTGGTTTAGGTGCAATCCCCGGGATCAGGCCTAAACAGGGCTAAACTGGACATCCCCCAAGGGGTCCTGGATTGGAGAGGGTGCAGGCTGGGCTGAGGGGAACGCCCCCCACCCCCCCACAGACAAATTTTGTGCACCGGGCCTCTAGTGTGTATGTGTATATGCATACTAGAGGATACACTTGGGGGGGTCCCTCAGCCCGACCTGCGCCCTCTCATAGCAGTCTGGGAGCCCTTGGGGTGATGTCCGTTAGTCAGACATCCCCAAAGCTGCTAAGGAGGTGGGAAAGGTTCCCACCACTGCCACTGAGCTTGCCAGCTGTGAGCCTGGCTTCTGGCTGAGCA
This sequence comes from Murina feae, assembly GCA_004026665.1. Lineage (NCBI taxonomy): Eukaryota > Metazoa > Chordata > Mammalia > Chiroptera > Vespertilionidae > Murina > Murina feae. The sequence goes on along the minus strand of PVJC01038406.1, from coordinate 2,713 downwards.
GCACTCCCACTGTGGGAGTGCACTAACCACCGGGGGGAAGCTCCTGCATTGAGCATCTGCCCCCTGGTGATCCACAGGAGGGATGGACCACAGGAGGGCTCCAGAGCATGTCTGGCCTGTCTCGCTCAGTCCTGATTGGCCAGACCCCAACAGCAAGCTAACATACTGGTTAGAGCATCTGCCCCCTGGTGGTCACAGCATGTCATAGCAATTGGTTGATCAGTCAACTGTTTGCCCCCTGGTGGTCAGTGCATGCCATAGCGTGTGGTTGAGCGACCTTAGCATATCATTAGCATATTACATTTTGATTGGTTGAACAGCCCACTGGATGACCAGACACGTAGCATATATAAAACAAGGATATTTCATACATCGTCAAGAGTGTAACAGCTGGGTCCTGGGTGTATGAGTGACCTAATTTGAACTAATGTGCCAAATGCCACTCTAAAATGGTAGGTCAGCTTATGCTTCTATTTGCAATGCATGACAGTCCCCACCGTCCCTGAAACACCTAACATTATGAGTTCTCTAAAATGCTATACATGATATATCATTATTGCATTTCTCTTATTACTAGTGATTTGGCTTTTTGAGTTTCCTCCTCACAAACTACCTTTTCAAACCCTTTACTCAAATTTTCTACAAATAACATGTATTACTTAAAACTAATCTCCCACCCCCTTGCACTGAAATCAGCTGAAAAAGTCAAGCAATAGAGACAACAAGAATAACCCACACATGAGAACAGATGGCAGTTAACCCATCTTCTGAAAATGGCAGTGACTCTGTGGCAACAGTGAATTTGAGAATTACACAATAACAAGAGCGGGGACAGCAAAAACTAGTGATGCTCTGTGAAATATACCTGCTATAATCCCTGGCTCATGATAGATACTTCATTGAACACTACTTTACTCCCCTGTCTTCTTAGATGAAAGTAACAAATCTGTAAGAAAGAAAATTATGTATTATTTTTATTCCCCTTTAATGGATAACAAAACTGCTTGGAGGGATGCTGTGAGTTGCCTCAGGAGAGAGGCATGACTGAGGCAGGTGTGTCTAGCTTCTCCCTTAATTTCTACCAGAAGAGTAAGTTTGAAGGCAGTCAGCTCTCGATTTGCATCCTAGCTTCTCAACTTATTAACTGGGTGGTATTCAGGCAAGTAAAGCCACCTCTTTGAACCTCAGTCCCCCCCATCAAATGAAATAATAACAATGGCATTTTCCTCACAGGGTCGTACTTGGGATTAAGTGGATCATTCCTTACAAGCCATGCAGAACAGTCCTGGCACCTTGTAAGCGCACAACAGCAGTGTTAGCTGCTGCTGCTGCTGCTATTATTATTATTATTATTATTATTATTATTATTCTGTTTGTCTTTGGGATATAGAGATTGTACTAAATTGGACTAATTGAATTACAAATATGAATATTCTTATTCATATTTCACATTAATACCCTCCAATTACATGGTTTTTAGAAATCATTTTGAAGGGTAAATGGCAGCATGTGAACACTTTATATTAAATACTGTATTTCACTCTATACATTTTTCATAAGACATTTTTTCCCCATTTGGTTTTAAAAATACCTTGAGGAGTTTTCATTTTTTTCCTAACATTTTTTTGGGGTGTTTTCCTGCAGGTCTTTGCATCTCCAGTAACATATCCGAGGACTTCACTGACTAAATAAAACAGAATTTCTGGGAAATGGGCCTCCCTCCATATGAAGCAAGCCAGCACTTTTGTCTCATTTATACCAGAATTATTCTTACTCACATTTTCATCCATGGAAGTAAAAAAGGATGTCACTACAGAAATTAAGTTAACTAGGGGTAACCATGGCCTGTATACAAGTCACCCTCATTTTTCTCAGCTTTAAAAATAAAACTGGCAGGAGGATCAACTCAAGCAGGTGTGGCAAACGCCCAAGTTCAGGGAGCAACAGCAACAAAATGAGGGCTGCCTGGATTCCTAAGTGGTCAGAACTCCCTGAATTACAAAGAGCAGTACTATGGCAGGAAGAGAACAGCCTGGAGCCCTAGTGTTTACATCCGGTTCTGTTATAAGTAAGCCAGGATGTCCAGCTAGTGCTGCTTCTGTAGGCTTGATTCCATATCTATAATAATAAAAGCATAACATGCTAATTAGACAGGATGACCTTCCAGACGAAGTTGCAGCAGCGGGGGCAGAGGCAGCCACCACTGCGGCAGGGACTGAGGCCCTTGCACGAATTTCATGCATTGGGTCTCTAGTTTATTATAAGATGAGGCATGGGACAAAATATCCTCTTTCTCCATATTTCCTTCCAGCCCAAAATCCCAGGGCTGTATAGTTTACTCCTCTATCTATATTTAAAAGTCTCTACATTTTTATATGCATCCTACCTACCCAAGCAATTATATTAGTGATGCAATGTTCATTTCTCTGTAATTCAATGCACATATGAGAATCCAGCTGCCATGTCTAATTGGAAGACAGGAATTCAACCTGTAGAAAATAACCAGTTGCTCCTTCCAGGAACATAATTTTAAATATGCTTTTCTCAGCCATGGTTTGCCTGCAAATACAGGCTCAAAGATATGGAGCTACTTTCTCCATGTAGATTTTCTCCTCTTTCCCAAGGTGGGCTGAAAAAGGGTAAAATACCCCAAAATTAACCATCACAAATATTCTGCATGCAGGATTTGCTGAGCAGTGTCAGGTATACAAGC